>APFE030043980.1:94011-114544 GCA_000404065.3 Pinus taeda | reverse complement strand
GAATGATAATATATGTTTTTGCCTTAAAAGGCTCAGGCAACACATTTATCACAAATACATGGAAATACATTGAAATCCCACTCTGAGCACATATAGCGGATTTCAAATTCTGTGCAACCACATATATAATTATCATCGGGTCTATCTTTTGCTTCCCTTTCCACAGCACTCTCCTCCGAACTCCGATCGACCCAATCTCTGATCACCGATTTATCGCTATCACGTATCGGTTATCGTTTGATCTTTATGCTTGATTCCTCCACTTTAAAACTCCGATCTGACATATGTTTCAAACCAAATGGGGTTCTAGGCTACATTCGATAAGGTTTTGGGTTCGGTGATCCACTACATGTCGCAATTGCACTTCACTTCTTCCCTTTGAAAGATTGCGATGCAATCTCGATTCTTCCACTCCTACGATTTAATACTGGTCATTGCTCTATGAGATCTAACGGCTGCTGTGCATTAACGGCTGTTGTGCATTAACAGCTAGTCCTCCACTACTCTATTAGTTTTGTTTTTCCACCAATTTCAATGGTTTTCTGTGGGTTTTTTCTTTTGTTTTTCAAAGGTTCTTCCCCCTTCGTTGTTCCACTGTGACTCCCTCCTAAGCTTGACTTTTGTGATTTTTATCACTGACTCTGGACTTTACTTGATCTTTCGAATGGATTCAAAGATCCATTACAAACCTATGGTCCGTTATTCTCCTCTGTACTCCACCTAAACTCTCCTTTCAACCTCTGTTACAGAACCTACGAGTTCACACAATAATGAATCATAAAATACTCGATTCACACACTTGCACACTCGGCATCGAATTCATCTGTATATAAAAATATAAACAGTTGATTACATAACGAGACTCTCTATCTCGTGGCCTGATCTTCTGCTATCAGTGGCCTTTGATCATCATCTGCCCATAGGATTACCAACAGAACTAAATATCTAACTCTATCTCTCTATCTAACCTGTCCAACCTCTCTCTTTTTTCCTTTTCAATACATTATTAGCAGTTTCTTTACAGTTGAGGAACTGTTCCTCAGTTACTTTCCAGTTGCTCAATGGTTTCTTCAAACTAGTTCCTAACTAATCCTAATCCTCTCATGTTCTCCTACATTCGAGAATATTTACAAATATGTCTTACAATATCTAATTAATTCTTATTCTCATTAAAATCACTCAAAGGCCTAAATATTTACATTCATTCAAGACTTAGGAAACCAACTTCCCCAAAACACAAGACCCCCTATGTCTACTAATATACAATGATATTGTTGGGTTGAATGCTCCTGCATCAGACTCCCAAGGTAGAAAATATTCATGATCTCCTGATCATGTGTCTTCATATGTTGTTGGAAAAAAAAACCTCCAGGGTCCCAAACTTTAGTTTGCAACCGCCCAAATGCTTTGCTCCTTTGTTGTTGCTACATGTCTGTTGTCTTTTGTTTCATTCTCCTTTCTAATCTTCCCTTCTCAATTCGCTTCACCTTCTGATTCATCACTCCTTCTGTCATCAGCTTCCTCCATCTGAGCTGCTTCATCATTAGCTTCCACAAATCTTCTATCTCCAAGTCCAGCACATCTTTGGTCTAGTACACATCTTCTCTTTCTCTAGTCTTTAGATTATTGTTGCTTTCTTCCAACTTCTGCATCTTCATTCTTTTCTCTTTCATGGCTTCTTCTTCTTGCACTAAATCTTCCTCAACATCTGCAACAAAATCTGCATTCACAAACCATTTATTAAAGTAAGAAAATAAGGCCTTGGTTCCTCTTCTCTCCTTGGCAACAATTCAACTTGTTGCTCTATCCTCTCCCCTTCTTTCAGCACATCAGTACGTTGTTTTGAATTCTCAGCAGAATTCATGAGACTGGCAGCTAGTCTCTATTGCACATCATCTGCTCCAATGATGTCTTCCTGTCATTGTTCACTGTAGTGAACTTATTCATTCTCATTCAGTTTTGATTTTACAATCTGAACTCTTACGTTTTGGTCTTCTAGCCTTTCTTCCAAAAGACTTAACTCATGCCACACATTTGCCATCTCACTTGGAATTTCTCCCAAAAGTTCTATACAATCCTCACTATCTTCTTCTTGTCACAAGCATAACTTACCGGTGACATTATTTCTTCATTTGAAATACAGTCATCATCATGCTTTGCTTGGCAACTTTCATCTTCATTCAAGAAAATTACATAGGATGGTTTGTCTTTTGCAATACCTGCACTCACACACAATTTGTCAATTTTAAACCCACAAGATTTCGTGATCTCATTTGATGATTCAATCATCAAATCCTCTTGTTGTTCCAAGTCCTCTACATGACTTAAAAACACTTCGACGGTTTTCTCCTCAATCCCATCAAGTCCTCCACTTGGTTGCTTGATATCCTTCTCTGCTTCTTCTTTTAGAACATAATTTAGATTTTGCCTATCTTCTTCCTTCTTTATGAAAATATAAAAAAAATTTCCTTCTTCATGTTTTCCACCTGCAAACATACACAAGTTATCAAATTTAACACCACAAGACCTCTTGGTCTCACTTGAAGTTTCAGTGTTCAAGTATTCATCTTCACTCAGAACTTCACCCTGTTCTGGTTCACAAATGGATTCTTCCATTTCCAACTCAACCTCTCTGAGTTCTTCCACCCGGCTCTTCACTTGCCTCTGTTGTAGTCTTCTATGTAGCTTAGACCACTTCACTACCTTTTTCCTCAAGGCCCAACCTTGTCTTTGGTTTTCCTCAAGTATCATCGTCAATACATTGAGTTGTTCTTTTATCTCTGCAATTTCCTTGTCAATCTATTTTTGGCTCATCCTCTTGCCATTTTCCTTGGCAACCTCTTTCTTCATATTTCTTCTACTGTGGTCTTCCTCAGAACCTCTGCTATGACTATTAGTAGTCATCTTCTTCTCTATCTCTTATGATTCCTCACACTCACTATGAGCTATACTAAAGCCTCTGCAACAATGAGTCCTCCTTGTTGCAACTTACCTCACCAAGCTTTCCTCTGTACTTGGTATTTTGGCAAGTACTTGGTTCTCTAGCTCTAGAACCTCCTTTGAACACTTCTCTCTACCCCTTCTAGGCTTCAACTCATCTGCATATTTTAAGAACACAACTGTTAGGTTCTGACCACCTCTTCTTTCACTCAGAAAGTATTACCAGCTTCTTTCATCGCTTAGCAATTCTACCCACATCCTCTATGGAATTACCTTTGTGAGATGCAACAACACCTCTGTAGTAACAAGTCTCCTCCTTGCTACATATGCCTCACTAAGCTTCTCTCCACTGAGCTCAGTGTATTAGCATTTCTCTGGTTCTTTCCTCTTGAATCAATTGAGCACTCCTCACTCTAGATTGTTGCAACCTTCTCACCTTCTTATGTTGTAGCCTGTGTATTAGTGTAAAAACACACATTCTCCAATCTTCAAATCAATTTAAAACAAAACATGTCATCTCACCTTCAAGATTTCTGGATTATCTTGTTCCACCATTCTCCTGCACTTTGAATGGATTGTTTACTGTCTTCTTGCATCTGCAAGTTTTGCTACCCTTTTATCCCTGTGTGTCTGCTATTTATCAATTTAAAATTTGATCTCCCTTTCCTGCATAAATAACTTAAAACATAGCTATGTTCTAAGTTTTTTTTTTCCAAAGAGATTTAACTTTCTTTGATACCAATTGATGCAGGGTTACCCCCACTTACACCCACAGTATGCATGTACAATGCATAAACACCTCAGTCCCAGGTGTTCAACTCTCTAAAGAGTCAAAACTTCAAACATCAATGATTAAAACCCTATTCCTTAGTTCCTTTATATCGAAACTCAATCACCCTGCTTAAACCTTCTATCGAGACTTCAAACGTCCTCATCACCTTCATTATCTCTTTAACCACTTATATATGTAACGTTCCCTCTTTAAACATTGGCTACACATATATTTAACCCACAAAACCTTTTATCAATGTTATTTTCCGTATAAAACCATTTACAAAGGAAAACATATGCAAACACGCCTTTTTCCGCCTTGATACGGCCTCTGCACAAATATTGATTTTGCCTTTATCGCAATTGGGCATCGCTCCTCTGCGGCACACCACATATATATATCATCGCCCCTTCCCCTCCGATATGTGACTATCAGAATGATAGTATATGTTTTTGCCTTAAAAGGCTTGGGCAACACATTTATCACAAATACATGGAAATACGTTGAAATCTCACTCTGAACACATATAGCAGATTTCAAATTCTATGCACCCGCATATATAATTATCTTCGGGTCTGTCTTCCACTTCCCTTTCCACAACACTCTCCTTCGAACTCCGATCAGCCTCATTTCCAATCGTCGATTTATCGCTATCGCGTATCAGCTATCGCTTGATCTTTATGCTTGACTCCTCCACTTTAAAACTCTGATCCGACATATGTTTCAGACCCGATGGGGTTCTAGGCTACATTCGATAAGGTTTCGGGTCTGGCTATCCATTACATGTCGCAATCGCACTTCGCTTTTTCCCTTTGAAAGATTGCGATGCGATCCCGATTCTTCCACTCCTGCGATTTAATCCTGGTCGTTGATCTATGAGATCTAACGGTTGTTGTGCATTAACACCTAATCCTCCACTACTCTGTTACTTATGTTTTTCCACCATTTTCAATGGTTTTCTGGGGGTTTTCTCTTTTGTTCTTCAAAGGTTCTTCCCCCTTCATTGTTCTGCTGTGACTCCCTTCTGAGCTTGACTTCTGTGATTTTTATCACTGACTCTGGACTTTAATTGATTTTTCGAATGGATTCAAAGATCCATTACGAACCTCTGGCTTGTTCTTCTCCTCTATACGCTGCCTCCACTTTGCTTGCAACCTCTGTTAGAGAACCTACAAGTTCACATAATAATCAATCATAAAATACTCGATTCACACACTTGCACACTCGGCATCGAATTCCTCTTTATATAAACATATAAACAGTTGATTACATAATGAGACTCTTTGTCTCGTGGCCTGATCTTCTGCTATCAGTGGCCTCTGATCATCATCTGGCCGTAGGCTTACCAACACTACTAAATATCTAACTCTCTCTCCCTCTATCTAACCTCTCCAACATCTCTCTTTTTTCCTTTTCAATACATTATTAGCAGTTTCTTTACAATTGAGGAACTATTCCTCAGTTACTTTTCAGTTGCTCAACAGTTTCTTCAAACTAGTTCCTAATTAATCCTAATCCTCTCATGTGATCCTACATTCGAGAACATTTACAAATATGTCTCACAATATCTAATTAATTCCTATTCTCATTAAAATCACTCAAAATCCTAAATGTTTACATTAATTCAAGACATAGGAAACCAACTTCCCCAAAACACAAGACCCCCTATGTCTACTAATATACAATGATAGTGTTGGGTTGAATGCTCTTGCATCAGAACAGTGCGCCGAATTTTGAGTCTTTGTCCATGTTTCTTTTCCCTACGATTATTTCGAGCAACGTCATGCCGAAGTTGTAGACATATGCCTTCACAGTGATGGGTAGTCCTGAGAGCTACTCAGGGGCCAAGTACCCTCTCATTCCTCTCAGGGTCATTAGGACCTTACTATACTCTCTGCCCAGGAGCTTTGCCAACTCGAAATCAGCCAACTTCGCACAAAAATCGACATCTAAGAGGAGGTTTTTCGGCTTGATGTCGCAATGAATGATGTGGTCCCTGAACTTCTTGTGAAGATAAACAATTCCCCGGGTAGTCCCCATCGCGATGTCGAAGCACGTTTTCCAGTCCAACACCTTGTGTTGCGCCTCATCATCTCTCGGGGTTTGGTCGAACAGGAAGGAGTGAGGCAGTCGTTGATCATGTATTCATACACCAACAATGTTTGGGAGCCTTCGGTGCAAAATCTTTGCAGCCGAACCAAATTCACATGTTGTGTGATTCCCACTGTACTAAACTCCCTGCAAAATTTCTTTTCATCTTGCCTCACACCCTCCAACTTCTTAATCGCCACCAGAGAGCCGTCTGGTAGAGTCCCTTTGAAAACGGACCCAAAACCCCCACCTCCCAACACGTTCAGAAAAATTCTTCGTTGCAGTCTGCAGCTTTCTATAAGTGAATACAGTAAGTCCAACTGGCGTGTATTCGGTTGCAAACAAGCGTGGGGGCTTGCAACACCAGAGAAACAGCAACACAAAGGCCAAAATAGTGACCAACCCACTCACAACGCCACCCACCATGCAGGCGATAGTTATCTTCTTGCCGCAATTAGAGGAACGAGGTACATATGTTGGGAATTTTTCTAGTAAAATTCCAAAAACAAATTAACTGAACACAGAGACAATGCTCTGTTTTCTCCATAGGATCTTTAACACAGGGAAGCTACAATTGTTTTCTGAGAAAACAAATATTTTCTCACACATTAAAACAATTTGTAGTCATTAACAAACTGGCTGTTACAATCTTCATCCTCTTAACAGAGGGATTCACCAAGAACTTCAAAAAAAATTACTCTATCTCCTTTTGAAATTTTACACTATTTTGTGTAAAAATTTCTTTTACATTCACTGCTGTGTGAAAACAAAAATTACATGGATTTACTGCTATAAAAGAAATACCTTACATATGCTCTGCTGCAAATATTTTTACCTCGCACTGCTATGCATTTTTCATTCCATTACATAAGTCCACTCTTACATTCACACTGTTGTGTGTGTTTTCACCTGCGCGCTGCTTCCCATTACATTACAATGTATATGCAATACTTAATCAAACATCCATTACATATTTTTTTACCTATGCTACTCCCGTGAATAATTAAAAACATTATAATTAAAATGCTATACGCTATGCCCATACCTCCGTACGTAAAAAAACCATTAAAATTAAAATCTTTTACCAATACTCTACGAACACATTTAATTCCATTTAAGTTTTACTAGCGGTCAACCAAAAACTTCACGCAATGTGTTTGTTGCAGGCCTGTATGCAACTTTGGATTAATCGGATGGTTGACAGCTTTGAAATCAATCGGATAGTTGCAATGAATATCGGGCGGACCTTTTCTACCAAACTTTACGTCCCGATGAAAAGTGGTTTTGCTGAAAGTACAATTGACGCGTGGTAGAATTTTATTGCATCAGGTGAGTTTGAGAGAATACCACTTCCGTAGCAAAAGCGGTCCAATGAGGTTCAGTGGTTTTCGGGAATGGTTTTATGGTTGTCGTTTTAAAGCTGCTGCACGGCAAGTTGAAATTAATATTTCAACACTCCCCTTTAATTTCAACTGCTGGGCATTCAGTCATACCCAAACACTTCCTCAAAAATTCGAAACTTTTCTGGTCCAATGGCTTGGTCAGAATGTCTGCAACTTGCTCCTGAGTCCTGCAATGTTGTAAAACAATTTCTCCATTGCTTACCAATTCCCTGATGTAATGAAACCTTGTGTCAATGTGTTTCATTCTCTTATGAAACACCGAATTCTTGGATAATGCAATAGCTGAGCTATTGTCACAAAAAATCACCGTTCTTTTTGCTCTTGGCCTAAGCTCCTTAACATTCTTCTCATCCAAACTGGTTGACATGTTGTTGCTGTAGCTGCCACATATTCAGCCTTTGCTATAGACAATGCTACAATAAGCTGTTTCTTAGAAGCCCATGAAATGGCTCCTGAACCCATGTGAAAAACATAACCGGATGTGCTTTTCCGATCATCTACACTTCGACCCCAATCACTATCAGTGCATCCAACTAAATATGAACATTCTGAAGTAGTATATAAAATACCAACCTTTTTGTACCTTTAACATACCTCAGAATTCGTTTTGCTTCCTGCCAATGTGCTTCTTTTGGCCTCTCCATGAATCTGGAAATTAAACTAATAGCAAACATTGTATCTAGCCTAGTTCCAGTCAAATACATTAGGCTACCAACTATGATCTTACACAAGCTAAGATCAAAATCCTTGCTGCTGTCCTCTTTGCTGAGTTTTAATCCCATCACTGTAGGAGTGATTGCTGCCTTGCTATCCTGCATGTTAAATCTTTCCAATACTTCATTTACATATTTTACTTATGTGATAAAAATTCCATTTTCATTTTGATCTACTTATATTCCTAGGTAGTATCTCAGCAAACCCATGTCAATCATTTCAAATTCCTCTTTCATGACTGTTTTGAAGTTTTCAATGAGATGATCATCATTACCTGTGAAAATAACATCATCAACATACAATACAACAATTAGTATTTTACCATATTTTTCTTTGATGTAGAGGGTGGATTCTCCCTCACACTTTTCAAATCCATTTTCCTATAGATAGGAATCTATCCTGTTGTACTATGCTCTTGGCTCTTGCTTGAGCCCATAAAGAGATTTCTTCAATTTGCACACTTTGTGCCCTTGGCCTTTCTTTTCATAGCCTAGAGGTTGTTCTACGTAAAACTCTTCCATTAACACTCCATTTAGGAATGCTGACTTCATGTCCATTTGGTAAACTTTCAACTTGTGTTGTACTGCTATGGATAGCACTGCTCTCACGGTTTCCATTCTAGCAACCAGTGTGAAAATTTCCTCATAATCTCTCCCATACTGTTGCTTGTATCCTTTGACAACAAGTCTTGCCTTGTGTCTTTCTATTTTTCCTTCAGCATTGCTCTTGGTTTTATAAACCCATTTAACTCCAATGACTCATTTTCCTTTTGGTAGTTCAACCAAATCCCATGTCTTGTTTCTTTCTATGGCATTGATCTCCTCATCCATAGCTTCTATCCATTTCCTATCTTTAATAGCTTCTTCAAAATGAATAGGGTCATCAACATGACAATATAATGCAAACAAAGAATTCATACCTTCATTTGCTGCCTCTTGCTCATAAATGTCACTTAAATTTCTGAACTTTTTACCTCTTTCATTTGGTGTACAAGTGCTTGAATAAGCACTTGAATTTTCTCCTTGTGGTGTGCTTGGAGAAGCACTTCCATTTCTCCTCAAGGGTGTCACTTGCTGCCCTTGTGTTGGCGCTGTTGTTTGGGGATGTATTTCAGCCATCTCCTCATCATCTTCATCATGAGACAAACAATTTTTAACATTCATTGTTTTCTCTATACTTCCATCCCAAGCTTCCTCCTCAATGAACTGAACATCTCTGCTCACAAAAAACTTCTTGGTAGATGGGATATACAACCTGTAAGGTTTGGATTCCTCACTGTATCCAATGAAGATACATTTCTCCCTTTTGTTGTCCAACTTCCTCCTTAGCTAATCAGGAATGTGTGCATAAGCCACACATCCAAAAACTTTCATGTGGGTGACTCCTTGCTTTCTCCCACTCCATGCTTCTTCCGGCACTTTGTTCCTCACTACTTTTGTAGGACACCTATTCAAAATATATGTTGCACAATTTACAGCTTCAGCCCAATACTCATTTGGAAAATGCTTTTCCTTTAACATACTCCTCGCCATATCCATGATGGTCCTATTCTTCCTTTCAGCAACTCCATTTTGCTGTGGGGTGTACCTAGCTGTAAATTGCTTATGAATTCCATTTTCTCTACAAAAGCGTAGGAATTCCTTGGAGATATGTAGCCCGCTTTGGTTTTCTACAAGTGCTTTGAAATTTCAAAATTTTTCAAACACTTCACTTTTGTTCTTTAGAAAATAAACCCAAGTTTTTCTAGTGAAATCATCAATGAATGTTAGAAAATATTGGCTGCGTGCTAGAGATGGAGTTTGCATCGGTCTACATACATCTGAGTGAACAATCTCTAAGGGTGCTTTTGCCCTTATCCTTTTCCCTGATGGAAAACTTTCTCTGTGTTGTTTCCCCAAGATACCACCTTCACCAAGGCTGTTCGGTTTCTCTATCAATGGTAATCCTCTTAGCATTCCTTTTCTACTCAACAAGTTAAGACCTCCAAAGTTGAGATGTCCAAATCTCAAGTGCCACAACCAATTTTCATCCTTTGGTATGCTTTGGAAAGCCTCTTGGGTAACTGCTGCAATTCCTTCTTTGTTTTTCAAATCTACCCTTATTCTGAGAGGGAACATCCTGTTCCTTGTCATCTCACTTTAGCAATACATCTTTTGCTGGGTGCTTTATCCATGATGGCGCATACATCATTCACAAAGAAAACATTGTAACCCTTTTGAACAAGTTTCCCAATGCTTAAGAGGTTACATTTCATTCCAGGAACATAATAGACATCTGCTATGGTTTTCCTTTCACCTTTCTTTGTAAATATTTTTATTTCTCCTTTTCCCATAACAGAAATTTTACTATCAGTCCCAAGTGTAACTTGTGATTTCACATTTTGATCTAAATTGGAAAACAGGGCTATGTTTCCTGTCATATGGTTACTACAACCGGAATCTAGAAACCATATATCTTCAGTGTTTGTTTCAGCCATGTTACAAGCTATCAACACATTGTCTTGGCTGATATTTTCTCTAGTGATATTTGCACTAGATCTATTATTCATATCATGCTGCTTCTTCCTACATTCATTGGCATAATGCCCATATTTTTTACAATAATAACATTGGACATTGGATTTTTCATACCTTTGTCCTTGAGCATGATGTTGTCCACTTTGTTGACTGCTGCCTTGGCCTTGGTTCTGATTTGGATTGTTGCCTCTTCCTTGAGAATTTGTTGGACTGTTTCTTACACCTCTGTTTTGGCTTCTGCCTCTTCCTCTCTTGTTTCCTCTGCCTTGACCTCTTCCTCTTCCAAAAGACATCTGGGTCTTGAAGGCTTGTTCTATAGATGAGTTTTCATTTCTACTCAACCTCTGCTCATGTGTTATCAGTGATGCATGAAGTTCATCAACTGAAAAGTTTGAGAGATCCTTTGTCTCTTCTATGGTGGTGATAATCACATCGAACTTTCAGGGTAGGATCCTCAACAGTTTCTCCACCCAATCCTCCTTTCTTCAAGAACTTCTCCATGAGTCCTTATCTGTGTGACCAATCCAATTACATGTGTGAAGAATGAGTCAATATTGTCTGACTCCTTCATGCAAAGATTCTCAAAATCTCTCCTCAGCAATTGTAGTTTTGTTGTCTTCACTTTCTCCATACCTTGATAGGCTGTCTTAAGAGTTTTCCATGCTTCTTTGGATGTCTTGGCTGCTGCTATCCTTGGAAACACACTCTCATGCACTGCTTGATACAAAAATACAAGGGCTTTTGAATCCTTCTTCCTATTGCTCTTCAACAGATCTTTCTCTGCCTGAGTTAATCTATTAAACTCATTTTCATCTGCTGGTTCTTCAAAACCATCTTGAACTAATTCCCATAAATCTTGAGAAGCAAACAGGGCTCTCATGGTTATTGCTCAATAGTCATAGTTTTTTTCATTAAACTGTGGGAGCTGAGTATTAAACATACCCATGCTGGTGCTGGTGCTGGCCATTCTAGCACTCCTTAACTATGCTATAAAATGCTTGACTGTGTATTAAAATAACTCATTGTTTCTTCAGCACCAACACAAAAAATCTAAGAAATACCTGGATCTTTTTATCTGAGACTTCACTCTGCTGGAGAATCTGCTGCAACAAAAAACTCCTTCCTACAACTTCTTTGACACCTTCAAAGAGCCTGGACAAGCTCTGATACCACTGTTGGGAATTTTTCTGGTAAAATTCCAAAAACAAATTAACTGAACACAGAGACAATGCTCTGTTTTCTCCATAGGATCTTTAACACAGGGAAGCTACAATTGTTTTATGAGAAGACAGATATTTTCTCACACATAAAAACACTTTGTATTCATTAACAAACTGGCTGTTACAATCTTCATCCTCTTAACAGAGGGATTCACCAAGAACTTCAAAAAAATTACTCTATCTTCTTTTGAAATTTTACACTACTGTGTGTAAAAATTTCTTTTACATTCACTGCTGTGTAAAATAAAAAATTACATGGATTACTGCTGTAAAAGAAATCCCTTACATATGCTCCACTGCAAATATTTTTACCTCGCACTACTATGCATTTTTCATTCTATTACATAAGTCCACTCTTACATTCACAATGTTGTGTGTGTTTTCACCTGCGCGCTGCTTCCCATTACATTACAATGTATATGTAATACATAATCAAACAACCATTACATATTTTTTTACCTATGCTACTCCCGTGAATAATTAAAAACATTATAATTAAAATGCTATATGCTATGCCCATACCTCCTGTTGGTAAGGTAAATCCCCTCTGTGGACAGAGGCGATCCCACTAGCCCGATAGGGGTCTAGCAACAATCAAACACGCTGCATGCAAGCTCCTAATTGCATAATCAAAAAGTTGGTCATAAAGGCCTACCTCAAATCCAACGCTATTCGTTGTGGAAGAAACGTCACTCCTGTCCTCTAGCTTTGGCCGGTCACTATCCTCGCGTTCCACGCATGGACACCTGCACAAACAAAGAACAATCCACAACAAGCGTAAAATCCAATATCATACAATTATATATCAGTCAAGTAGGATATAAGTCAAATATTACCAGAAGAATACGTGAGCGGAACCATAATAACAGTCGTTCATTATTCAATAAAAGAAGAGAAGAATTACAACCAATTAAGGCTTGACGCTGCAAATCTCCTCGATACTGGGTCAGCAGTTTGACATGCCTTGCAAAGCCACTTCCTCTCTCAGAATTTTGGCAGTGTAACTTCTCTCTCAGCTCTTACTATCAAGCTCAAAACTTCAACACTCTGACTCTAGCATTCCCAAAAACTAAAAACTAGCTGGTTCAATGCAGGGTGACAGTTATTTATAGATAGCAGAGGAGAAAGTATTCGTCGTATCCGGACACTTACTGAAGATTTGGTATTGTCCCAGAATAGCCCTTGGACTGAGTTGTCATGGATGAAAAAGACGACACTTGATCGTATCCATGGGATTTTTCCTCAGGGAACTGCATGAGTAATGGAGGAAAAAACATTTCAGTGCGCGTTGGCCAAAAAATCATGACTAATTTTGTGTGGCGCGGGCTTTGTTCTGTGACAGCGCGTCTATGGGCGCACCCTCTTTGTAGGAACTGAGCCATTGGCGCGGGTTAGACACTGTGGACCCGCGCTAATGGAAAAAGGGCATTTTCCAAGGTTAATCTTCAAAGGGTGTCTTCAGGGATATTGAAGTTCATACTTAGGAGACCTCAATGCAAGTGTTTTCAAGTTGTGTCACTGGTCACAGGTCCGTAAATGTGTCCTCCAATGTGTGACAGCGGGGGTAACAAGGATGGTGACCAACGGTGACAAATTACTGCGTAACACCTCCCTAAGTAAAAAAAAACATTAAAATTAAAATCTTTTACCAATACTCTATGAACACATTTAATTTCATTTAAGTTTTACTGGCGGTCAACAAAAAACTTCAGGCAATGTGTTTGTTGCAAGCCTGTACGCAACTTTGGATTAATCGGACGGTGGACAACTTTGAAATCAATCGGACGATTGCAATGAATATCGGGCAGACCTTTTCTACCAAACTTTACATCCCGATGAAAAGTGGTTTTGCTGAGAGTACAATTGACGCGTGGCAGAATTTTATTGCATCGGGTGAGTTTGAGGGAATACCACTTTCGTAGCAAAAGCGGTCCAGTGAGGTTCAGTGGTGTTCGGGAATGGTTTTATGGTCGCCGTTTTAATGCTGCTACACGGCAAGTTGAAATTAATATTTCAACAACATCGGCAGCATTTAACCGCAAAAAAAGAGAGACCCCGTTGTTGGTATCGTATAGATTTTACAATTCAGCGAACCACATTACACACGTCTACAAAGTGCTGTTGACGTAGGCATATGTGGCGTAGGAGCAATTGGTGAGATAGGCTTCTTGGCACCGATTTGGTCCTTTGAATCGAAGCACTCCAGGGGGTATAGATTTGCCACTCAATTCTACAAACTCGTCGGTGGTGGTCCCGTTTTCGGCATGGCTACATCGCAACGGCGTCTTCCGAACATGGCCACTTGACCACTGCTGAGATTCCCATTCTTGGTTGTCTCTAGGGAGAAAGCCCGGCACGCAGCTACAGGGCTGAAGATTTTTATTGTTGCACAATCCATAAGGTCCGCATACGCCATAAACCTCGCATTGAGTGAGGGGTTGTTGCCAGACCATCACCCATTCTTTATTTTCGAGCATAATGTACACGCATTTGTCCCAACTTATCCATAGCTAAACGCGACAGCGATGTCAATGCAAGACCTCTAGAAAAAGTGAAATACTCAAACAAATCGTTGTTGAAATAGTTAATATTGTACCAGTAACTCGACGGCTCCACCAGAAAATTGTTGAAAACTTCACTGTTCCAAAAGCCACTTTCCCAGTATGTGATGTGATTCTTCCACATCAACACAAATTGCTTGGCTCCGTTTGGATCCATCCGTAGGGTGAAGGGTGAATTAGAGAACAGAGACTGCTCTAATACCAAATTAGAGAACAGAGACTGCTCTGATACCAAAACAGAGGGAGCAGAGGAGACAGAGCACAGAACACACCGATAAACTAAGAACTCCACAACTTGCATCTATTCATTGATCGAACAGGTATTTATACAGGCTGAAGAAACTCTGGAGATTGATTGGGCAATAGCTTCTTCAGGAAGCTTTGTCATTTGTCAAAGATCTCTAGAACCTGCATTTAAACCTTCTATTGAATTTTGGGTGCCGTAATAAAGGTAGTAGTTGGAATTAGCTCCTTCCAACACTCCCCCTTAATTCCAATTATATAACAAAGATACCATAGCACAATATACAAGACACAATACTCTTAATTGTCATGCCTGCTGGTCTAAGTCTCAGCTAGGCTTACAACAAAACATTTCATTTTTGTCTTCTTGCTAAAAGGTCCATGCTTGTTCATTTGTTGATGCAACTTCATCTTCACTTTTCTTGCCATAAAATAGTGATGGAGCTTCTCCTTTCTCGATTGCAAGTTAACATTCTTTGTATTCATCATTGCTTCACGTTCCTTAATGCTTGCAATTTCTTCAAGTTTTGTTGCTTCTTCTTGACTGTCAATATCTGCATACTTAAAAGCAATGTTAGATTCATAAACAAAACCATATTGATTATTGTCATCCTACTCATTCATGGATTCTTCAGTTTCAAGATTCTTCACCATGCCAGTTGCTACTTTCAAACCTACATCAATATGTTTAAAAAATTTCTGAAGCCATCCTTCAATTGGCTTTAGCTCTGCATCATGATCAGACTTGACATCTTCAAACTTGTTTCTTCCTTTAATTGCTACTACAATTTCTTCTTCATGTTCTTCCACGTGATCATTAAAAGCAAACAACAATTTATCAATCATTTTCTTTTCAAAGATAACTTGCAGTTCATTTTCATAAAATAAATATCCATTATCAAATTTAATTGCAAATTCTTGCATTGTGGCTGAGTCATCCACCATCTTCTTCACAACCATTTTTCACACTTCTCTCACTCACAAAACACCCACAAAGATTACCAGCAAAGGGGGATCTCAAACACGATTTCAACTTCAAGAGTTTACCTTTGCACCTTTGATAGACATCGTTGTATTACGAAACATAACCACACACACTGCTGAACACAGTTTCCTCTCACACGTTCTCCAAGATTCACAACAGCAGCTCTCAAGCTCTCAACGCACAACACCCTCTTTTACCAGTGCTTCGCAGCTCCTTCTGGGAAATCCCCAGCTCCTTCAACAAGCAGCTCTCCTCGGCCCTCTAGGCTTGGCACATGGTGCTTCAATCAGCGCTCTGCAACAAACAGCTTTTTAAAGAAAATACTCTAGGTGGCACACAATCCACCACTCTTCAGACACAAATGGGATCTCGTTCCTTGAGACCTTCACACTAGCGAGACCTCCGCAACACACGACTCAACGCGTCCTCAACACACAAGATTCGACATGGTGATTGACACCCTGGCAGACACACATCAACTCTAGCCACACCGCTCTGCCTACTTAACACAACACTCTTCTCACTCAAATCCGGCTTCACGCAAACATCACTGGGCCTTCCTCACAGCTCACTTGAGTGAGCCAACAACTAGTTGAGCACACAGCTCCCAACTATATGAGCACACAACTCTACCACACACACAGCTCCCACACTTCAACACCACTGGACCACTCACGTCCTCGACCTTGTCTGAACCAGGCCTCACGCTCTCACTCTTCACAGAACACTCTTCTTTTAACACAGCTACAGATGTTGTGATCCACAACAGGCACAAATAGCCTCACTAATCTTCACATCCCTGACCCCTCTCTGGAGCTCCAGTGACATAAACATCACACAGTGCAACACACAAAATACTTGGGGCCAGTCTCGAGTTCTTCACTACACATGCCAATCTGACAGTCAACAGGAACAAAAAAAACAAATTTCACGACTTTATGCTTCCACAATGGCACAGACATTCACTAGCAAGTCACCACGGCCACAATAACGCGCTAACAGTGTTCACACTAGTATGACAAAGTCTTACAAATTCATGCCCTCTTATTTAAGATGGCAATCACAGCAACACTGGCTATGATAAAACCGGATCACACACTCCAAACACTCTTACGACTGCAAACACTCTTACTACTACAACGCACAGCTCTTGACTCCTCTGAGCTTATTTGAACATGGCCAAACACAACCCTCGCTCTACCACTGGATTTCTCAGCAACAAACAAGACACTCCGCTGCAAGCACAAAACAAAAGGGTTTCCCAACAGTCAGTAAACAAAACGCACAAAACAGCCTTACCAATATACCAGACACTTCAGTGACTCCTGTCCATAACAGCGCTACCTCACAACTCAACCACTATGCCACTTTCCCATCGCCGCAACAGCTCACGCTCTCTGCACCACACTGGCCACATACAAGCTCTGTGTTCTAACAACGGCTCTTGCAAACAGAAACCCAACCACGATTCAATAGCTCTTTCCTCAAACAGCGGCCACAGCAGAAAGCCTCAGCCACTAGGGAGGCGACCAACCACACCAATATTTCCCTCAGAAAACAGTGCTGCTCAGCAATTCCACTTCCCTAACCACCTAACACCACACTCATTAGCCAACACTCTCACACTCCTCTACAGAACAACACATCAACACTCCCTCATTCTGTTCTATGCTCAACAGAACAGGAAGAAATCAGAACCTCCAGTTGATCGAGAGCCACAGAACAAATTTTGGAAGAGAAAACAAACGTCGAACACCCAATTAATACAAAGAAACTCTCAAACTACCCATTATCGACTAAGAGTTAAAAAAACTCCTCAATCTGTCGACTCTTCTACACAACTGAAACTTTCCACAACAAATCCGTATGGTAGATCTCCCTAATACAACTCAGCTTAAACTTCAATCATGAAATAAAATGCACTATTTCAAAGGACTACATGCAGATCCGTAACTCGGATCTTGGCTCGGCAGACATCAGCAAAGATTACGGACATCAGGGACAACACAGCAACACCGCAAAGCCTCACAGAAAACACGCAGACTCTGGCTCTCCTCACGCAACCACGAATCTTGGCAACCTTTGGTTGCACACAGGTCTCAACAAGTGCAATTAGACACCATCGAGAGGCTCTCTAAATTGGGCAGCCTTTACACTAACATCCAACACAATAGACCAACTGTTCGGCTCTTGGCAGACGCACCAAACACGGCCTCCTCAGGCCAATACTCTTCACACTTACAAAATTTGCGATGGCTCGTTCAACTGATAGCAATGATATTTTCTGCAAAAAAAAATATCTTTGTCATAGAATCACATCCGAAGTAGCTTCAATTAGAGGAGAACATTGAAAACACAAGCTTCAACGCAGCTTACAACATACATACACACAATTTTTCAGCGGACAGACTCACTATAGCTTGGATTCTAACAACCCACAACCCAAGTTCAGACAATGAACACAACAATTTTACTGGCCGACAGCGCTACAGGTTCACAAAAAAAACATAGGATGCTCTCCTCCACGAGCAAAGATTCGGCACCTGATCTCAGTGTCCTCATACTAAACAGAACACAATTATGGCAGCAATACTGTATTGGCACTCAGCACTCACACACAGGCGCAGCACACTCTTTACTCACACATAGGCGCCTTTTACGCTGGTTTTCTGCCCTCTCTGCAACTTACCCTCACAGAAGAACTTTACTCTCTCAACCCTCAACCTCACTCACGGCTCACACCCTTGGCTCTAATACCAAATTAGAGAACAGAGACTGCTCTGATACCAAATTAGAGAACAGAGACTGCTCTGATACCAAAACAGAGGGAGCAGAGGAGACAGAACACAGAACACACCGATAAACTGAGAACTCCACAACTTGCATCTATTCATTGATCGAACAGGTATTTATACAGGCTGAAGAAACTGTGGAGATTGATTGGGCAATAGCTTCTTCAGGAAGATTTGTCATTCGTCAAAGATCTCTAGAACTTGCATTTAAACCTTCTGTTGAATTCTGGGTGTTGTAATAAAGGTGGTAGTTGGAATTAGCTCCTTCCAACAGGGTGAAGAGCTCGGGTCCCATGGGCTTCTCCACGACGAAAGCTCTTGGGTATTGTTGGGGATTTTTCTGGCAAAATCCAAAAAACAACACAATCTGGACACAGAGACAATGCTCTGTTTTCTCCACAGGAACTTTAACACAGTGGAAACATAAAAAAAATTCTGAGCAGCAAACAGAGTTTTGCACTCCAAATATTTCTGTTCATTAAAAGATTGCAATTACAGAATATGATCTTCCTCTCTCACAGAGGGATTCACCAATTACAATTCATTGTAGTGTGAAAATTACATATATATTTCTCACGCTGCTGCGTGGATCCTTTTGCAAAAGAAAATCACTTACGCACTGCTGTGCTTCACTTCTCTTTTTTTTTTTTTTTAACAAACAAAAATGAAACATTACATTTATATATGACAACCAAGAACTTACATACGTTTTCACTTGCCATGCTGCCGCAAAAATAAAATACAATAAAATTTAAGTGGGGTTACCAACTTTTACCTGAGCCCATACTCCCGCTGATAAAAATTAAAAACTTCATCAAAAACTTACCAACCCACAGTAAATTTGCATTTACTGTTTTACTGACATAAACGGCGGTAAGGAGACTTTTACTTCAAGTCAAATTTATTTTTAGCGGGCCTGTACTTCAATCAGTATTCAATTTGACTTTGGAAACCCATCGGGTTCGAGCTTTGTCGCATGGCACAAATATATGCAAAAGTGTGCACCCATGGTTTCCCCGATTGCGAAAATATTGTGGACCCGATAATCTATCAAAAAGAATTAATACCATCGTTGGGTCCAAGTTATCGGCGATTGCACACTTATAAAAAGTTATGCTCCACTTAATAATGCTGATAGCAATACGCCGATGCGATATCGGCGATCGCTCATTGCAAATAACAAAAAGCAACTTTATAGTTCTTGCTGCCATTTCGCCGATGCGATATCGACAGATCGCACATCGCTGACTCGCTCCAAGCTGAAGTCGCTGGGGTCGTTGCACTTGCACGGCAGTTGGAATTATCATTCCAACACTCCCCTTTAATTTCAACTACTCGGCATTCTATCATACCCAAACACTTCCTCAAAAATTCAAAGCTTTTCTAGTCCAATGGCTTTGTCAAAATGTCTGCTACCTGTTCTTGAGTCCTGCAATGTTTTAGGACAATTTCTCCATTGTTCACCAATTCTCTGATGTAGTGAAACCTTGTATCAATGTGTTTCGTTCTCTTATGAAACACTGAATTCTTTGAGAATGCAATAGCTGAGCTGTTGTCACAAAAAATCATTTTTGCTTTTGCCTGCTCTCGACCTAAGCTCCTCAACATTCTTCTCATCCACACTGCTTGGCATGCTGCTGCTGTATATGCCACATATTCAGCCTATGTTGTAGACAATGCTACAATGGACTGCTTCTTAGAAGCCCATGAAATGGCTCCTGAACCCATTTGAAAAACATAACCGGAAGTGCTTTTTCGGTCATCTATACTGCCAGCCCAATCACTATCGGTGTAGCCAACTAAATCTGAACATTCTGAAACATTATATAAGATGCCAAGCATTTTAGTACCTTTGACATACCTCAGAATTCTTTTCGCTGCTTGCCAATGTGCTTCCTTTGGCCTCTCCATGAATCTAGAAATTAAACTAACAGCATAGATAATGTCAGGCCTAGTTGTTGTTAAATACATAAGGCTGCCTACTATGCTCTTATATAAGCTAGGATCAAAATCCTTGCTGCTGTCCTCTTTGCTGAGTTTTAATCCCATTACTATGGGAGTGATTGCTGCCTTGCATTCTTGCATATTAAATCTGCTCAACACTTCATTTACATATCTTGCTTGAGAGATAAAATTTCCATTTTCATTTTGATCTACTTCTATTCCTAAGAAGTATCTCAAGAAACTCATGTCAGTCATTTCAAATTCCTCTTTCATGACTGATTTAAAATTCTTAATGAGCTGATCATCATTACCTGTGAAAATAACATCATCAACATATAAGACAACAATTAAA
>APFE030043980.1:40956-84850 GCA_000404065.3 Pinus taeda | reverse complement strand
TATGTAAACATTATTGGTGTTGGTCTTTTTTCCGGTTTCTTTTTTGAATAAGATAATTTTTGTGAGTATATAGGGGTTTTATTCATTTAAATGTTATAGTTATTTTTAGCTAACATTGGATTTCTTTCATAGTTATAAATGGATAATTTCTCTATCTATTTTTTCCAATGAGTAATATAATACTCTTAAAATGGTAGTCAATTTTTTGTCTTACTCCAAGAGCAAGTTATTATATTACCATAATAACTAGTTGGAAGATACTTCTGAAACAAAGTTTTAAACTACATTACCATAATAACTAGTTGGAAGAGATTTCTGAAACAAATATTAGGCATTTAAAGTAAACCATAATTTGACATCTTGTTGGGCTAAGATATCGAGAGCACTTTTTTCTAGATTGCCATAAGAAAACTAATAATACTTCAATTGTGGTGTATCTCTCAACTTATGTTTGTGCTTGCTAAGCATCAATTTATTGTATCCAACTAGTGTGGCTCTCATTTTTTAATGGCCTGAATCTATTATATGGTTGTTACTATGAGGTTTTTTTTTTTTTTTTTCTTCAGAATTTTGGATGTCACGAATGGAGTTTTTGGGTTGTCCTAAATGGTACATAGAATGTTAGGCATGTGACAAGTGTTGTTAGAGAGCATGCTCAGCACTACGACCTATGCTCTAGATGCAATGACCTTCGAGTTGAACTGGCAATGGTCAATCTTAGTCAGTGAAGCCTTCTGTTGACACCTAATCCTTAGGGATGCAAAAAATATTGTAAATACTAAATAAGAAGACAAAGAGATCTTGGAATATGAATTCTAAGTGACTCTCCTCTATTTGTATATATTAGAACTATTCTTAATTGAAAACCAACTATTCATGGAGTTACCAAGCCTGGTCTAACATGGTATTAGAGCACAAGTCCCATGTTCTAAACTTGGCTCTCTATGCCCCCATAAATCCTTTGCCTCAATCTTGTTGTTGTTGTAGATCTATCGCTCTGTCAATACACTAGTATGATATTCTTCGTGAACACTGTGTTAAATGTCGAAACTGTATGTTGAATCTCTATTGTGAATGAAGCGTAATATCTTCATATTCTTTGCGTTGAAGAAACATGGGAATGCCTATCTATTCTCTATGATGAAGTGCATTGTATTAGAATGATTATGTATTAAACATTCACCGTTGCACGAACTGTGAATGTATTGCATGGGTATGGATTGAAGCATTCAATGCTCATTCATCCATTTGGTTATACGTCAATTCATACATAGTGTTTAATGATGTAACAACCAGGGTTAAAAGTTCATGTATTAAAGTTAATAAAGACAAAATAAGACCAAGGTCATGGTACACTTATTCCAAGCTGAATGTTAGGTGAAATATCCTAGTTGGCATCACTTGTTGTGTATTATGGCTAAGGGAAAATTGGCAAAGACAATGGTGAAGACTTTGAAAAGGAAAAAAAGAATTATTGGTATTTTATTTATGAAAATAATGGAAAATAGGAGAAAAGGGAGGTGAAAGGTCACATGTTTCACGTGAGGAGAAAATTGAAGGAAAATGAAGGAAAATGAAGAAATTAGAGGATCAATAATAAAAAGGATTTAGAGCATCAATTTGTATCCTTTTGTCAGTTTTTTTTTGGAATTAGTCTTATAGAGGAGAAGAGAACCAAGAGGAGAAGGAAATAAAGTAAGCAGAGGAAGGATAGTGAAAGTAAAGGAAAGAACGGGAAAGCAAGGATCAAGCAAGGAAAGGTTGGATCAAGCAGCTTTAGCAGGAATACTTGCAGGTAACAGGTTGCATGTATGATTTCCTAGTTGGTCTTTGCATGCACAGTATATGCATGTGTGTCTTTGGTTCCTTTTCGGTCATGGCATGGGTTTTGTCGAGTTTCGACAGTGGTTTTAGACTTGCCTTGTTATTTTCGGATAACCATGGTCTAATGGGATTCTTTTTTGGTTGAGCTTTGGATTGCCAAAGGTTTTGGATCCAGATGAGGTGAGCTCAGGAAAATTCCTGAAAGCATAGGAATCCCTTGACCAGTAATGGCAAGATACACAGTAAATCCTAAGGGTGGAGACGAAAAAATACCTCAAGGTATTAGTGAAGAAATTCTGAGGCGTCAAAGCTCGGTTTGGTTTTGTGATCTTAGAATCGGTTTAGGTGAGATCATTGTATGGTGAGAGTGGAGGTGGTTTGACCTTTGAATTCCTTTGGTTGTTCATGGATTGGTTTATCCCATGAGATACCACATTCATGCTTGGAATATGGCACGGGGGTGATGGCTGAAAGAAAGATTTGTTTCAGCCCACTCAATGGTCGGGTGGTATGTGCAAGTCCCTGATTGGTTATTTTTTCATATGATTAATGAGAGCTAAGTTCCTCTTGTCTTTGATGAGTAATTATACTTTTTATTATGTGGCTTTAATGGTTGTTATATCTTTTTTATCTATTGGTTATATGTTGGTTATAATCATGGTTATATGACATATCTAAGTATGACCCTTATCAAATTTCATTTAATGAATGTCTGGTTAATGAATGCATGACCTAATTGGTGTTATGAAAACTATTATGAGAAGGCAATGGTCCTTCTTTTTAAATCTAAGATAAGTTTCAGATCCCTATGTTCATATATGCATTCATGACCTGTAGGTTGCATGTTTACCATGTGTTTGACAGAATGCTTGTCCTAGTTGGGAGGGGTTAGGTCAAGTCCTTATTCAAGTTTTTGGTTTAGAAGTTTTGTTTTCGTGTTATTTATCATTTTTGGAAGTTTCATTGAGTTCTAAGTAGAGGCCTGAGTCCTAGCCCTAAAAAAGTAGCCCGGAATTTGGGGTCGCTGGCACAAAATTGATTGGAAAAGTCCACAGTCATTGGGAAGTAGGATTATGGGAGTGATTGGAGGCTTATAGTTGCTTGGAGTCCTTGTCAAGGGAGCGACTGAGGCTCTAGGTGATCCAGGTGGATATTGGTGGCCACCTACCAATTCCACTGGGACCCCCACCATTGTTTCTTTTAGTTTTTCAGTTTCCTTAACTGTAGCACAATTTACTATTTTTAGCAGTTTTTAGGGTCCTAAAATTCCGGAGCCATTTTGAGGCCCTAAACGACGTTTTTTTGGCAAAATCTACTGCCAATGATTTCTATCTAAAATTGTCTTTTCTATCATATTCCTCAGAGAGATCTTTCCAACGGGTTATCATGCGTGTCAAACGGAGATAATATGACCAAGTCGCGACCCCGACAAGTTGGCTATCCAACTCACCCCAACAAGGCCCATAAACTCTTGGTGTTACAACTCCTCGGGTTAGGGTTTTGATTGTTTAGTGTTTGCTCTTATGTTTCAATAATAAAAAGGCCCTTAAGCCTCATTGTAACGCAGTTCAGATGCATGTAGCTGCCACATCTCTTCTCAGAGATAAGCTACCATCGCCTGAGCTAGTCTTATTTCCATTCTGTTTGTAAGCATATTTCAGTATTTGATATTAATGAAATGAAGTGTTATTTTTACTACACATTTGTATTGATGTGTTATATTTGTAATTTGTTGTGTTCCTGTTTAAATCCAGATCAGTGGTATCAGAGCGGTCTGCTCTTTCTCTATTTTTCTTTGCATGTCCCCAACGAGGTCGAGATATAAGGCGTTAGGGCTTGAACTACTCAAACCTTTACAAGACGAGCCTCGCAAATCCCGATGGCCTACCAAAATATTGCTCGAGGAAGCCCTCGAGCGATAAAGGAACATAATGATGGACAACTTTTCCCAGATCCTTCAACGGCTACCCAAGGGCAACGCATCTACTTCTGGTAGCTACTCTAGAAGCACCACACCCTTTAAGGTACAAGTTAACTTTGACATTCCCATATTTGAGGGTTAGATAGATGTAGACGCTGTAGATAAATGGTTAAATCTGCTAGAAGGATATTTTTCCGTTCATAATTTTTCCAGCCGAGAAAAGATCACCTTTTCACTTCTCAAAGTAGCTCCCCATGTCAAGGACTGGTGGGAAACCTACTATGAGAAAAAGGATGAAATTACAAACTCACTATTTTTAGCTGCACCCACTTGGAACTTTTCTGAGATGCCATCAAGGAGAAGTACTACCCTTTCAGGAGCTATGAGGATAAATACATAAAGTGGACAATGCTGCGACAGGGAAGGGACCAAGATGTGCCTGAGTTTACCAATGTTTTTCATACCCTTCACACAAAGTTGGGTATCAAGGATTTTGAGAAGAATTTGGTTATTGTTGAGTCTTGAAAATCTCATTCATTTCCATTACACTTTCACTATTATGTCCATTGTATCACCTCCATTTCACCTCCATTTCACTACTATGTCACCATATTCATCCCACTTTAATTATCATTGGGCCACATTTATGTTTTTCCAAACTTTATTAATTCTAAGCCTTTTAAGTGAATTTGTGGTTAAAAATTAGAAAATAATGTGCATATGCTTATACCTAACAAATGGGTTGAGATTGTTGACATGTGTAGGTTGAAAAGAGGCTTCTAGAAGACCCTTATGTGGCACTCTAAGGCCAAATTCGAATTTGAGTGGAAAGAATCATGGGATCATGAGGATATGTGTCACATCTCCTAATTGTATTGTAACTCTAAGAAGACATGTGTCTTATCAGTTCCTATTTTGATTAGGACTCTAGAGGTAGAGGGAGAGATTCATGGACTCTCATTAATGAGATGGCTTCTCATCTTTTTGTATAAATAGGAGATCTCTCTCCTTCATTTGTTAGCTTGTTGCTTGGCTTGCTTTTAGTTCTTTAGCTTGGAGTTTGTAGTTCTTCCTTGATGGCTTTTGAAAGCTTTGGAGAGCTTTATTGTACTTTGTAATTTTGAAGAATTTGAATAAAGCTTTGATGTTCTCAACATGGAAGGAGATGTGAAGTAGATGTCATTGAGCACATTAGAATGTAAGGTAGAGTAGATTTCATTTTGTAATTTTGCTTTGATTTCATTATGTCATTTGATTGCTTTCAAGTTTGATAGATTAGATTTTCCATTCATGCAATTTTAATTCATGTAAGTGTGTTCAACCGGTTGATTGTAGATTAGTTTTTCTTTATATGTTTTTGCATCAACTAGTGACATGAGATTAACCTCTCTGCGGATTTTACTTTTCTTAGTTTTTTTTTTAATTCCATTTCTATTTTGATTTCAATCTTCTTTACTTGCTTTGTTAGTTAGTTTAGGAATCAACTTGCTCATATCATTGACGGTTACCTCCGAGAGCCATAGCGGGACTACTAGCGAGGGATCGAATTATGAATGCGTAATTTGATTTTAGTTTTACTTTTCTGCAATTAGATATTAAATTTCTCATATCATTGATGGTTACCTCCGAAATCCATAGCGGGACTACTGGCGAGGGATCGAATTATGAATGTGTAATTTGATTTTAGTTTTACTTTCTTTGCAATTTTTTATTTGTTTGAATGCAATAGCTTAACTTTTATTTCCGTATTTAGATAAACAGTAGAGGCAGTGATTTCATGATCAGTGTTTCATCTTTTGCTTGATTTAAGTAGCTGCATATTTACACTTTTGTTCAAGTATTGATTTGGTCAATAGCATGTTTTGAGATCTTTTGAAGTGTTAATTTTTGGAAGTTACCATTAGGGACATAAACCTTGTCTTGAAATCTACATCCATACTTAACCTTTAAAAGTATTCTTAAGACCTTAGAATAGGATTTCCATTTGCATTAGACACTTTAGGAGATCAACAAGAACAAAACCCCAAAAACAACATAAACTATAAAACAATGAAAGTAAGAAAAAGGTTAACTAAGCACATATGGTGCACCACACTTCATCAGTTTACGATACCCGGATTGATAATTTATGTAGAGAAATTTAAGACGTTAAATTGACTAGACATTTTTGGCGCCATTGCCAGGGAAGTGTAATTAGGAGACCTTATTTCTTACATCTAAAAAATTAATAATTCTTGAGTATGCTCTCCTCCTGCACTTCGTGTGATCTGGAGGATCAGAAAAAGGATTGTTAAGAAATTAATAATTCTTGAGTATGCTCTCCTCCTCCACTTTGTGTGATTTGGAGGATCAGAAAAATGATTGTTATGTAAAAAAAGAAAAAGAAAAAAAAGGAAACAAAATAAACTTCATCATTTCAATTGATTCAATAAAAAATAAAAAATAAAAAAAATGAAACCCAACTGCTTTGATAGGTTCAAATTGTCCAAAATTGACTGGTTATGGTTTGTAGTGGTCCTAAAAACATTGTATCCTATTCAAATAAGGTTTTGCTACTTAGCTACGAAATTTAGCCTGATTCCGCAGCTAGTTGAGAATTCCGCAGTTGATTTCAAGGTTTAGCACGTTACAGGTGTCCAATGAAGAAACTGACCACATGGGCATCTCCAGAATTGTTCCAACATGGATCCTATCCTACTCACCCAACTCAGATCAATAAAAAAACAAGCCTAAGGCCTCAGTCAAAGTCCTGCTTTTAGCATGTTTTCCTTGAAGTCTTTGCTGCTTGAAATTGAAAATCATTAATCCTTCTTATAAAAATTTACAATTTCAGAGAAAAAAAAGGGAAAAGCAATTTATGGCTATCATGAGTCCTAGCTTTCACTGTGGCTTCAGTAGGAAAATTTGCATCCATGTTCAAGTTTCGACCTTAAAACAAACCTGCAAGAATATTTGTTAAAAAAAAAAAAATCATTGTTTTGTTTAATGAAATGTATATGTATATCTTTAATTTTTGAAAATATAACATAAAATTTTATGAACAAAACAATTAATTAATTAAAAAAAAAAAAAAATATAATAAATTTTATTATTTTGTTTGGTAAAATATATATGTATATTTTCAATTTCTATAACAACAACAACAAGAAGATGGTTTTTTTTTACTCCTTAGATCAGAACTTGAAGTCTTTCCAACATCAAGATAAAAGACCTGGTGGAATTGAAAATGATCTATCATGTGAACAGAGTGAAGCTGACAATGATATACATGGTGGAGATCTTGAAGATGGTAATAGTGATGATGGGAAATACCACTTACCTAATAGGAAATCCACAATGAGAGAAACCTGTCATCTGCCTGGTGCACGTAGGAATAAGTTAGTTTGGACAAAGGCTGAAGAGGAGGCTTTGAAGGAAGGTATGGAGAAATTTGCGATAGGCAAAACTAATGGAATCTCGTGGAAATGCATATGGGAACATGGAAAAAGGATTTTTGACAAGTCACGTTTACCTACTGACTTGTAGGATAAATGGTGGAATCATGGATTTGCATCAAATTTGAATCCACTGTTTCTTTAGCAAGCGTTTGAAACAAACCTCTGAGCTGCAACTAGAATAGATCTCAGCAATTGCTTAATATGATAGGAAACATTTTTTTTTAATGGTGTCCTCTCCCTGAAACTGACTAATTCATTTGCTGTTGATTGCATCTGAAAACGAATTTTTCCTGAAAACGAATTTTTCCTGAAATCGATTTTACAGGCCGAATGCAACAACTCAGGAAAAACATAAACAGAGAAAAACTTCAAACTTTGAGAGCACGATTTGGCCAAACGGAGACGAATCTGGAAAAAAGAAAACATGATTTTTTTCGCCAGCAGGGTTAGTTAGATAACCCAAAAACCGTTTTAAGAAATTTGTGACGGTCTGGGAGAAATCCTCGGTTCTTTGGAGTGCATTTTTGCCAAAAAAAAAAAAAAAAAAAAAAAAAAAAAAAAAAAGAAGAAAAAAAAAATTTCAATTAAATGAACAGTCTGTCATTCAATTCAGAAAGGAGAATTCTAATTTGATTATGTGCTGGCATTTACTCCAACATGTCCATGACAGTCCTCCACAAACCATACATTTATTTTTTTAACGGCCTCATGATTAATCCTCGGATTTAACTCGTGTTTGGCTGCATTTCTACACTCCACTTGTAATTAGGGGATGTGGCCGATTTGATTATGGCTCTCCTTCATGAATGTGTTTATGTCTACTCCACAGCTGTCCATTTTAAAAATTCTGCCATCACTCCCCCACTATTTTATTGAAGCCACGCCTACATTACCACCTCTTTTACATAAGTCTCCGCTCCATTCCGACAATTCACTTCCATTGCCTGTCCTCTGTTTTCCGCTTACAGTCACTGGTTTTCTCCATAAACCCTGTTCACTCCCATTAATCTAGCCGTCTCACCTCCGCTAAACCCTTCTCACGTAGACAAATTGTTAGAACAAGAAGGAAATAATGGGTCTGTTGTTGAGGGCAGAACCGGAAGGGCCCAAGTTTATGGAAGGGCCGAATGGTTATGGTTATGGTTATATGTTGTTTATCAAACTATAAGTTGAAGCTTTGTTTCTCATTTTCCTTAGCAGTCTTGTGTATTTCAGAATTCTGATATAACTGCTACAACAGTGTAATTTTCGAAGTTTGGTCCTAAAAATAAATCCTAATACACTCAAAGGCTCAATAAGTATTATCTTGTTTGTTTTTCAAGTGAGATTTTGGGACTGTTTGCATGCTAATTTTGGGATGATCTAAATCAAATCAAAGTATGGTGCATTATAATGGTATTCTTGAAATCATTGGTTTTTGTTTGATTTTGAAAATAATCTATCATTTCTGCATACTAGCTCTTGCATATTTGCACTCTTGCATAATCATCTTTTTGATAGTCGAAGTGCTCTAAAATTGTTCCCATGCCTAATTGCTAAGTAACCAAAAGATTAAATTCATCTTCAAGGTTTATGATTCATAAGGCAGTAGGAAAGTGACACTTCGGGTATATTTAAAAAAAAAATGAGGAGCACAAGAGTAGGTACCATGGTAATCCAGTTCCATCGCTAAAATTGTTTTGCTCCATATGCCATTACCATTCACAGAGTTCCTACATGCAAGCAATGAAGAAAATAACTTAAATCAGAAAACTGATGGTTGACTATTTTAGCCACTTTCCGCAACTGGTTCAACTTTCCACAATTGTTTTTGTTAAACTCTAAGTTGCAGGTGTCATCAAGAAAAAAAAGCCACATGGGTAGCTGGGGGAATGTCAGTACATGGATGGTGTCCTATTCATTTGATCCAATTCGATGAAAAAGACCCCGGTCAAAGGGAAGTCAAATTGTGTGTTATCACTAAGTCGCCACACTAAGTTGCTGCATGTCAAGAAAAAAAATAATAATTTTGAATCATTGAAATGAATAAGTTATTTGCTCACTTTTCTGAATGTATTGATTAATTTTGGACTGATGATGAAAGATGAATGTCTAACTTTGTATTCAAGATTTTTAGCTACAGAAACCGTGCACATTCTGCAACTGAAGTCCAACTCCGCAGACTGAAAAAAACCTCATTGTTCAAATCAGCCTAAATTTTTCATACGAAATCAGATTTTGATGATTTAAGTACCATTGGAAAGATCTCAACAAGATCTACACAATGAGAAATCCATCATTAGAGTTTGAAATGGAAAATAATGAAATAAATTGCTGAAAAGAAGCAACATCAATTTGAGGCACTAATTCCAAATCAGGTATAAATTCTTTTGGTTTTTCCTTTGAGAACTTGTTTCATTAATACAAATTCTTAGTTTTGTGTGTAAATATCATAACTAGAGAGTTTGGCCATCTCTCTCCTTTGATAATCTTACATTCCATTGCAGAAGAAGTATTAATTTTTTTGCAGGTTCCAGGAGGAAGGAAAAATGACTATAAGAGAATGGTGTCTCTCTAAGAGACCAATTTGTTTCATAAGACGATGATCAACAACAAAGAGGAAATATGTTGATGCAAAATTAGATCCAAACACTTGAAAAACTTTCAGATCCTATTTTCTCCATCACATCCATACTTCATAACAAACCATTCACCTCATTTCACTTCATATTTTCCATTTACATTCACATACACTTTCCATCTCTTTTTTCTCCATTTTGTTATGGCCACCAACAACCCCACTTTTTATTGTTTAGTATTATTACTAATACTAAATAAAAAGGGACCCTTAGTCAAAAAATTTCAAAAAAATCAATTAGTGATTGTATTTCCTTTTCAATAAAACTTATTATCATAAACTTAAGAAAAGACCCTTGCGAAATATAAGAACTTAAGTTTTGTGATGAAGGAAGGTAAAATCACTCCTTAAAGGATATCGCATCGCAAAAAGGACAACAGCATGCCTCCTTACGAGCTAAAATTTAAAACCGCGAGAATGCGATGCGAAATTGCATAAAGATAAAACATATATCGCATTGCAAATCTTAAAAGCATACTTATGATAAAAAAAATGCAGAAAACGCCGATATGCGATAGCGCATATCGTAAAAAAGCACATCGCAAAAAAACTGTTGAACACAAAATATGCACATCTTACAATCATGTGATATTGCGATATTGCAATATTGTGATATTGCGATCGTGTGACACTGCGAAATTACGATAATGCGCCAAAAAAACCTTACGATAAGACAAAATAAAAATCATGCGATCTTGCGATATGCGATGTAAGAAATCTACAATATCGCAAAGCAAATCGCAAAATCATTCCGTTGCAAATTTGTCTGGTTCATTGTTCAAGAAAAAGTGTTAAACGAGACTGGTTATGTGCTTTAATGCTCATTAATGAAATATAGTTTTGAGTTTATCGAAGAGTCAGTTCACATAAGGTGGCATATTTTTACATGTCTTCGATAGTAAAAGTATTCCCGTCATTATGTATTATCATTACTCTCACTTCGCTTGTAACTGCAGGAACGAAGGACAAAAGATTATACAAAGCAGTGTACAAGAAATTAAGGTGAAGAATAGGCGAGGCTCTGGTATCTGAAGATAAAGAAATGGCGCCCTTATACACATTCACCGCATGCAACAAAAACGCAGTTGCAAATTTAGCTTGTTCAATTCTGCGCCGGATAACAGCAAAACCCAATCCGCCAAAAGAAAGCGCGCAAGAGGCAGAAAACCCATCAAGGAAACCCAGACTGAAAAACAGAGGCAGTTTCCGATGTGCGATTAGCACTTAGCACTAATCGCGCATCGCTAGGAAAAATCTCTTGAAGAGGATGACTCTCAAAAACAACATAAATTCTGTCGGAAAGATGGTGCCAACTCTAGCAGTTTCCATTTTCACAGGGAAACTAAAGGCTGAGGTTAGCCAACCAATTTCACTTAAGAAAATGCTGAATGCTTGCGATATAAAGGAAAAAATACAGAAACAGTTAGCTTTAGATTTAATTTTAGAAATAGTTTTATTTTATTTTTCCTAGAAACAGGATGGTCATTTAAACCGTATCCTAAATTTTTGTAAAAAGGTTATTTTTAGACATAGTTAGTAGTATTTAAACCCTTCTCATGCATTTAGAGAAGGGTCCAGAAATTTATCAAAAACTTGTCCTCAGAACATGCACTTTTGCGCCCTCCGAGGAGGTTTTGGCGAATGAATGGAACAGGGTTTATTGATTTTTTCATCTGATATCTACTACTGATATTGCACTTCTGTACTTTTATTTGATGTCGGATTGAGAAGAGATAAATCGTTATCGCTTGAAGCTCATGAGTAGAACTAGTTATAAATGGTACTTCTATCTCTTAACTGTTTCTATCTCCTGTGTTAGAGTGATATTTAAGCTTAGTTGTTTATATGTTAATGCTTGAATGCCTGAGTTATCATTTGGCACTTTTGTACGATGATAGCTATTTATTTATGCTTGATATGTGAACAGCTTACTATGCGATATGCTTCTCACAACTGTTTCGTCTAACTTTTTATGTGAAGTAGTTCATCTATATTGAATTCTTTTCTTATAACAGTTGAATGATCTTTATTACCAATTGTTATTTGAAATCATTTTAGATTGCATAACAGAAAAATCTTACCCCGAGTTAGTATAGATATTAGATGTCGTTGCTTTTTTAGATACAAATTAGATTAGAATTAGAAGTAGATTATCTCATTTAGAATATTTTAAAGCCACAAACATCAATCAATCTTACACACACACACAATTGGGAAACTGGTCCCATTATCCACAATCGGACCCACCATACCAAACGGAAAAGGAGCTGCCAACCAAGGTTCGGACCGAGTGGGTATCCCCCTTGTTGTAGACCCGATTTTCGGGCCTTCAACATATTTGGCGCTAGAAAGAGGGCCTGTAACTATGAATGGAAAGTAAGTCCAAATCAAAATACCATTCTGAGAGTAAATCGCCCTCACCATCTCCCCCGACTTCTCCACTTCATTTAGAATCTTTAAACCCATAGTCAGAAGTCGTAGGATCAATAGCCGCTACTATAAACCCTGATATTTTAGAACAATCTATTTTTGAACCTCTTGAAGTTGAATCTTTGATTCACAAACTTCAGTGATTTTCTATATCCCCTCAAAGGTCTGATAAATCTCAAGGCAGCGTGACTTCGCAATATAACCTTGCTCATCCCTTAACTAGATTAAAAAGCAAAAATTTTGGTGTTCAACCAACTGAATTACCTCTACCCACAAGGAAGAGAGCAAGGAAATCACCCAAAGGGTCCGATAGCGAGACTCTTTGACCATCATCATCCATCTCAATATCTTCACCGCGAGGTCAACCATCGACTCCACCACTTCAGACCATTGTTCACCAGCCTACTGGTACTTCTAAATCTCCATCTGGAATTGTAATACCCTCAGTTCCTCAACCTCAAGGATCATCTTCTGCACGTCCTTCCGTTAGTAGATCAGTGATGGCTCAATCTCCATGGAATAACCGAGGGGAAAACTTAATGCATGCACCTTTGAGTCAGCTACCAGCCCATCGTGAAAAATGGCTGCCTAAATTCAATCCTGAAGAAGGCATGCTAGCGGAAGAGCATATTAATAACTTTATGCTATCCATAAATCTTAATGGAGTTACTAATGAAACTGTTGTCGTTAGACTTTTTCCTTATACCCTTCAAGGAACAGCTGGATCATGGTATTTTTCATTACCATCTGGATCTATCACTAGTTGGGATATCTTCGAGGAGCAATTCCTCATTAAATTTGGTGATGATAGGTCTACTGCGATGTTGATTAGTGACCTATCAAACCTTAGAGTCCAGTCAAAAGAACCTATCAAAGACTTCAATTCGCGTTTCAATAAACTATTAAACAAAATTCCTACTACTTCCAAGCCCAGCGAAGAAGTAAGAAGTGAATGGTACATTACTGCTTTACCATCAAATATAGCAATCTTCGTGGATAGGGCTAATAAGACAACTTTAGCTGAAAACATGAAAGAAGCAATAGCTGTAGAGAAACGAATTATAGCCCTTGAAAAGAAGACCGCGATCGAAGAACGAAAGTCTAAGAAGGTAACATTCAAAGAAGATCCCAAGAAAAAGAAATCGAAAGATCCTTTTGATTTAGAAGGATTACAAAAGGTTTTGAAGACCATGTCTAACGAAATGGTCGACATTAAGAAACAAGTGGCAGAAACTTCTTCAAAGAAGCCATACAAAGCTTTTAAAAGAAATCCCTCGACTGATTCAAATCCCCCCAATGCTATTACAAACGTTGAATATGAGGAAGACGAGGAAATCGCTACTGAAGAGCAAACTGATGAAGAAGAAGTTGTAGAGTTACAAGGAATGTGGGATTTCATCCTCCCACAAGAAGAGGATCAAGAAGCATTCCCGGTTAGTACACGAAGCAGAAATCAACTTGATCCCCCCACCAAACTACCCCTAAGCCAAAAAGCGCAAGCTCGGCAACGAAGGATAAAGTCGCACCCAAGAAGACAACATCTAAAGCAACTCAAACCAGCCCAGTCCAAACAGATTCGTCTACTCCATCTAAAACGCTAATTGTTTCTGATGAAATGGAGTACAATATTATAGAAGATATGAAGAAGACTCGGGCCAACATCACTCTTTACGAATTGAGTAAGTTAAAACACTAGCAAAAGATACTTTTGAAAGAATTACATGTTGCGCCAGTTGCACCTTTTCCTACCGCTGTAATTTCTCAAGCTTCTCATGAAATGGGAAGACCTCCGACTAATGTGATTAACAAGATTGATCCAAATGACATCGCATTAATTGGAGGAAGATCAAGATCTGATACTCCCCCCTTCCTTCTTACCTATGAAACTTTTAATAAAAATGTGTATAATTTTTTAGTGGATTCTGGAGCTTCATCGAATATTTTACCAAAGTCAATATGTACAAAATTGAACGTTCAACCACAAAAAACTGTCGTGCGCATAGTCCAGCTAGATTGATCACAGGTCGAAGTGATTGGAGAATTGAATCAAGTTACCATAAGGTTGTCATCCAACCCAAAGGTATGTCAAGTTATCGATATTTTAGTTGCTGATATTCCAGAATTTTATGGTCTAATTCTTAGCAGATATTGGTCAGAAAACCTTCATGGATATTTTGCAATTGATTGGTCACACATGTGGCTCCCTTATAATGGTAAACCCAATCAAATAAAAGTTGAACGAGAAAGACATCAAAAATACATAGTAACGGAGCTAGAGGGAGAGAATGAGCCAGTAGCATATAACAACAGCATTATTGGCAATTACTCAGTAGATTCTTTCCTAGGGAATCTCAATGCTCATACGTCACCTTATTTAGAACATTATGTTTTTTCCCAAGTCAAAAACTTTTCCCAAACAAATAGTTCTAGATGTATCAATTTTTTAGATTATCCTGTAAATAAATCTTTGTTTTGGAAATTATTTTTTGATGGTTCTAAATCTAACGAAGGAGCAGGAGCAGGATGCATGCTAGTTAGTCCAAAAGGAGATAAAACTATGTTAACTTGCAGGCTTGAATTTGATTTCACCAACAATACCACTGAATATGAGGCTTTGGTCCAAGGGTTGTACAAAGCAATCGGATTAAACGTCAAATACCTTCAAATTTTCGGAGATTCGGAAATTGTAGTTAGACAAGTACATAATACTATACATTGTTTATCAGGCCATTTAAAACATTATCAATCTCTAATTTAATACCTAACTGAACACTTTATAGCATTTAATATCTCATCAATTCCCAGAATCCAGAATGCAATTGTAGACCTCCTAGCTAGCGTAGCTTCCAAACTTATCCCTTCAGAAGATTTTAGCCCTGATATATTTTCAATAGAATTAATACTTCGACCTTCTATTCCTGACAACATCACAAATTGGAGAATTTTTAACGACGATCCTGACATCGTGAGTTTTCTCACATCTGAAGGATCCTATGCCAATCAAATAATCGACGAAGACCAACATGATCGACAATTGCAACAGGATAGCACTAACAACGCTATACCTAAGTCAATAGTCAAATTAGAAGACCTTTATGATTTGAAAGATCGGTTTAAAAGATCTACTAATTCAAAACTCCAAAGTTCAACTTTGAACTACGAATTAGTAAATCTGGGAACTGATGCCAGACCACAAAACGTCAATCTAGGCCTTGGCCTAACTCCAGAAGAAAAATTAGCATATATCCGTCTTTCGAGACAATACAGAAATGTTTTTTCTTGGAACTATGATGAACTTAAAACATACGACACTTCTATATCCAACATACTATTCCAATGATGGAAAATGCAAAACCAGTCCAACAGAAGTTGAGAAAAATCCATCCCAATTTAGAAAATCAGATTAAATCTGAACTCAACAAGTTGTTGAAAGCCAAAATAATTTTCCCCGTTCGACATTCTAAATTGGTCTCCAACATGGTCCCTGTTAGAAAGAAAAACGGAGATATTAGAATCTGTATTAACTTTCGAAACCTTAATAAAGCCTGCCAAAAGGATAATTTTCCTTTGCCTCCTATGGAACAAATCTTGCAGGCAGTCGCTGGGTCAGAATTAATGTCCTTTTTGGATGGATTCTCAGGATACAATCAAGTGTTGGTACACCCTGATGACCAATTAAAAACCACATTCATAACCAATTGGGGCACCTACACATATCAAAAAATGTCTTTTGGCTTGATTAATGCGGGTGCCACTTTTCAGAGAGCCATGGACATTGCACTCAAAGGTTTAGTTAAAAAGTCTGTGGTAATCTATTTAGATGATATAACTGTCTATTCCAAAAAACGAAGCAACCATCTCAGATATTTGAAACAAATCTTCCAACGTTGTCTCAGGTATGGAATTTCACTCAACCCTAAAAGTCCTTTTTCGCATTAAGTGAAGGAAAACTTCTAGGATTCATAGTGTCAAAAACTAGAATTCACATGGACCCTGACAGAATCAAAGAGATTTCTGAAATTTCCCTACCTCACAACAAAAAAGCCATGCAATATTTCCTTGGTCAGATCAACTTTGTAAAGAGATTTGTTCCAAACTTTTCAAGAATTGTATCTCCTTTACAAACAATGATAAAAAATAACTCAAACTTCAAGTGGGGCCAAGACGAATATGAGGCATTCAATCTAATCAAACAAGTAATTGTGAATGATCCATCTTTAGCGACTCCAACTTTTTTAGAGCCTTTTATTTTATATACATTTGCCTCTGACAGATCATACGTAGCAATTCTTACCCAAGCGAATGAGGATAAGGCAGAAGCCCCAATTGCTTTTTTCAGTTCAAATTTACAGGGGGCTGAATTAAATTATTCAGATGTGGAGAAGCAGGCTTATGCTGTCTTCAAAAAAATCAAATATTTCAGACCCTTCCTACTCAAAACTCATACAAAAATCATTGTACCATTTTCAGTAGTAAGAAATCTTTTAGTACAAAAAGAGGTGGGTGAGAAAAGAGCCAATTGGGTTACTGCGTTACAGGAATATGATGTAGAAATCAAACTAGCAAGTATTGTAAAAGGCCAAGGCTTTTGCAAAATGCTGGCCGGAGCATCCCTGATATCTGAAATTCCATCTGCAGACATACAAGTGTACAAGGTAAGCCTAAACGATAATGAGTCATTATATGTTGATATCATTTATTATCTAAAGAATGGGTATGCCCCTTCATACCTTGATCATACCAAGAAAAGAGCTATAAGATTGAAAGCCAAACAATATCAACTCTTGAATGATGTTATTTTTAGGAAAAATTATGATTCTGTTCTACTTAGATGTCTTGAAGAATCTGAAGCTAAAAATGTTTTGCAGGAACTCCACGACGGGCCAGCGGGCGGACACTATGCTGGAGATGCTACTGCACATAAAATCTTACGCGCATGCTATTACTGGCCCACATTATTCAAAGACTTGCACAATTACATAAGGAAATGTCAAGTCTGCAAAACAACCGCTGGAAGACAGAAGAAACCATCTTTGCCACTACAGCCAGTCAACATTGAGGGACCTTTCGATCAGTGGGGATTGGACATAATAGGTGAGATCATTCCTCACTCTTCTAAGCAGCATAGATACATCCTTACAACAACAGATTATACTAAATGGGTAGAAGCAGTTCCACTCAAGACGGCTAATGCTGAACATATCATTGAATTTATAGATCAATTCATAATCACCAAGTTTGGATTGCCTTCCGCTTTAATGTTTGATAATGCATCATACTTTTCTGGAAATGCAATGACTGAATTTGCACTTAAAAAAGGTTTTAAACTTAAATATTCCACCAATTATTATCCACAAGGGAACGGGTTAGCTGAATCTACCAGTAAAAACCTAATTAGGATCATCAAATGAACAGTTGACCAAAATCATAAAAATTGGCATAAATCTTTAATATATGCTTTATGGGCAGATCGAATAACACAAAAAGCTTCAATTGACACTTCTCCATTCAATTTAGTTTATGGAAAAGAAGTAGTTCTCCCAACCGATTTAGCAATTCCCTCTCTATATTTAGTTCAATATATTGATGAAGTACCAACTTCCTCCTTACAACTAAGACAAATGGAAATAATCCAGTTAGAAGAAGAAAGAGAGCAGGCCAAAGAACTCATGCTCATCATCAAGCATTAGCAAAATCCTCTTTTGATTCAAATATAATGACCAGAAAAGATTTTCAGGTGGGAGATCTAGTTTTAAAATGGGACAAGGCTCATGAAGAAAAAGGAAAACATTCAAAATTTCAACGAATGTGGCTTGGTCCTTTTCAGATTGTAGAAGTCATAGGTCCGTCCACTTTTGTGTTGCAGGATTTAACAGGGAAGAGAGATTCCCTTCCTGTTAATGGTCAAATTCTTAAGAAATATTTTCCTTAGAAGATTATTCTTCTGTTTTGTAAACTATTTTTTAGTTTTTATTTATTTTCAATAAAACCAGTTGTGAATGGTTACATTAGGAATTTACCAAAAATATACCAATTCTCTTTCAGATTTTGAGTTTTCGCTTGTATAAATAGCAAATATTTTGGAAAATTGATCTTTATTATTGGAAGATACAGTTAAAGACTCTAGCCTAAATATGATACTAGTTTCAACTTCATAAAATTTGATGAAAACAACCTTTAGTGGGAAATTGTTTTATATCAGCACAATGAAAGGTATCAATAACAAAATAAAGATTCTCTGTAGAACAACTCTTTCCAAAAAATCTACTATTGTCATCCAGAGCTATCTTAAGGAAACAATGACTTCCTCCCTACTAAGGAAATCACAAATTTCAGAGGAACAATTCAAGGATACACTTCCTCTTAAAGAGTAAGAGGTCTCATCACGAGCCGGCTTATGATAATCACAGATATTATAACTAGCTGAATTTGCCAAAAATGCATACCACAACAGGGCAATGACTTAAGATTGTTCCAATCAAAAGGCGAGGGGTCTCATCACGAGCCAGCTTGTTCAGCAAGTTATAAGTCAAGTGAATGACTTCGTCATAAATTGGCCATCAAACCAAGACATTGTTCTTTAAGAATAAAAGAAAATCAAATGCAATAAGTGTTGATGTGAAATCTTCTTTGAGAATTGTAGGTTTATTTACGTAGGATTCAGGATCATTGCTAGGTAATAGGTAACCCTGTCGAGGCTATGAACGCCTGTTGGCAGCAGAGGCTCTACCTACGACAAATGAGTATACTTAAAACTGTTTTATAGAGAAGCCTTTGTTTTATCTTTATAACCAAGTAATGACTGATGTAAATACAAGGACTAGCTTGAGGAAACAACTAATCAAAGTTGAAAATAGTTGAAACAAAATACCATTGACAGGTTAAAGCATAATGTACTTTATCTTTCTATAATAAAGTTTAATTTTCTGGGAAATTTTATGTTTTGGAAGTTTAGAAAATTCAAAAGAATGACAAAGATAACTGGTTCTTCCAAGTGAATCGCCAATTGTTGTGGCCACCAACAACCCCCCTTTTTATTGTTTAGTGTTATTACTAATATTAAATAAAAGGGGAACCTTAGTCAAAAAATTTCAGAAAAATCAATTAGTGATTGTATTTCCTTTTCAATAAAACTTATTATCATAAACTTAAGAAAAGACCCTTGCGAAATCTAAAAACTTAAGTTTTGTGATGAAGGAAGGTAAAATCACTCCTTAAAGGATATTACATCGCAAAAAGGACAACAGCATGCCTCCTTACGAGCTAAAATTTAAAACCGCGAGAATGCGATGCGAAATTGCATAAAGATAAAACATATATCACATTGCAGATCTTAAAAGCATACTTATGATAAAAAACTGCAAAAAACGCCGATATGCGATAGCGCATATCGCAAAATCGCACCTCGCAAAGAAACTGTTGAACACAAAATATGCACATCTTACAATCATGCGATATTGCGATCGTGCAACACTTCGAAATTGCGATAATGCGACAAAACAACTTTACGATAAGACAAAATAAAAATCATGTGATCTTGTGATCTTGCGATATGCGATGTAACAAATCTGCAATATCGCAAAGCAAATCGCAAAATCATCCCGTCGCAAATTTGTTTGGTTCATTGTTCAAGAAAAAGTGTTAAACGAGACTGGTTATGTGCTTTAATGCTCATTAATGAAATATAGTTTTGAGTTTATCGAAGAGTCAATTCACATAAGGTGGCATATTTTTACATGTCTTCGGCAGTCAAAGTATTCCTGTCATTATGTATTATCATTACTCTCACTTCACTTGTAACTGCAGGAACAAAGGACAAAATATTATACAAAGCAGTGTACAAGAAATTACGGTGAAGAATAAGCGAGGCTCTGGTATCTGAAGATAAAGAAATGGAGCCCTTATACACATTCACTGCATGCAACAGAAACACAATTGCAGATTTAGCTTGTTCAGTTCTGCACCGGATAACAGCGAAACCCAGTTCGCCAAAAGAAAGCACGCAAGAGGCAGAAAACGCATCAAGGAAACCCAGACTGAAAAACAAAGGCAGTTTCCGATGCGCGATTAGCGCTTAGAGCTAATCGTGCATCGCTAGGAAAAATCTCTCGAAGAGGATGACTCTCAAAAACAACATAAATTCTACCAGAAAGATGGTTCCAACTCTAGCAGTTTCTGTTTTCACAGGGAAACTAAAGGCTGAGGTCAGCCAACCAATTTCGCTTAAGCAAATGCTGGATGCTTGCGATATAAAGGAAAAAATACAGAAATAGTTAGCTTTAGATTTAATTTTAGAAATAGTTTTATTTTATTTTGCCTAGAAACAGGACGGTCATTTAAACCGTATCCTAAATTTTTGTAAATAAGTTATTTTTAGACATAGTTAGTAGTATTTAAACCCTTCTCATGCATTTAGAGAAGGGTCCAGAAACTTATCAAAAACTTGTTCTCAGAACATGCACTTTTTCACCCTCCGAGGAGGTTTTGGTGAATGAATGGAACATGGTTTATTGATTTTTTCATCTGATATCTGCTACTGATGTTGCACATCTATACTCTTAGTTGATGTCGGATTGAGAAGAGATAAATCGTTATCACTTGAAGCTCATGAGTAGAACTAGTTATAAATGGTTCTTCTATCCCTTAAATGTTTCTATCTCCTATGTTAGTGTGATATTTAATCTTAGTTGTTTATATGTTAATGCTTGAATGCCTGAGTTATAATTTGGCACTTTTGTACGGTGATAGCTATTTATTTATGCTTGATATGTGAACAGCTTACTATGCGATATGCTTCTCACAACTGTTTCGTCTAACTTTTTATGCGAAGTAGTTCATCTATATTGAATTCTTTTCTTATAAAAGTTGAATGATCTTTATTACCAATTGTTATTTGAAATCATTTTAGATTGCATAACAGAAAAATCTTAACCCGGGTTAGTATAGATATTAGATATCGTTGATTTTTTAGATACAAATTATATTAGAATTAGAAGTAGATTATCTCATTTAGAATCTTTTAAAGCCACAAACATCAATCAATCTTACACACACACACAATTGGGAAATTGGTCCCATTATCCCCAATCGGACCCACCATACCAAACGGAAAAGGAGCTTCCAACCAAGGTCCAGACCGGGTGGGTATCCCCCTTTTTGTAGACCCGATTTTCGGGCATTCAACACATTCATAACCCACAAATAAAAGCAAGAGGCTCATTCACATGCTTATTGCCCATTGCCATTTCTGTTCTCCATTTCCATCTTCCATTTTCATCTTCCATTTCACGTCATTTTCATTCCACAAATAAGCCCTGCTTCAATGCAAAATATTGAGTCCATAGTCCTTTGAGTCTAAGTTCTTTGTAAAAACACCTTGAGGCTTGCATGCCTTAATGGCAAGTCCTCATGCTGAAAAACAATGGGAATACATTAATGTCCCTTGTTCATCAGATCTTCTAGGTGACTCAACATCGACAAATTCATTCGTACCTAGCAAGATGTGTTTGGGCATCTTGACTCTCATTGCCATCAATGGTGAGAGTTCTCGTGTTGACTAGTGGCATCCATTAATGGCCACTAAGCCAACAATTTCCTACTATGTTCGACATCATAACATCTTTTCACATAGTAGGAATTGTGCCAATGAGTTTTGAATACATGAAGACTATTATTTTCAGCATTTTGGAGCAGATTCAGCAAGTTTTAGTAGAAACAATAAAAATTCATCTTATCTCTTTATCCATGACTCCTCTTGTTTAGCCACTTGAAGAAGAATATGATCAGAATTTTGCAGCCACCACACACACAACTCATCCATTCCAAAGGGTAAGTGAAGGTATGCCATTTTCTAACTTTTGACCATAGAATTCCATAAAAAGCTAGAATGATAATTGTTGGAAAAACATTTCTCTTCCTCATTTCATAAAATTGCCAATACCATCAGTTGGGGGGGGAGTACATTCATTTTCATATCTTGCCATGTCCATATCATACTCAGGAGCCCACATACTTCCAACATATATTAACTATTACATTGTTATTATGAGCATACAATGGCTTTTGAAAAAGTGCTTAAAGGATAAATTGGATACAAACAAATTCATGGTTGTCACACAAGAACCAACCATCATGCAATCCAATAAAGATATACTTTGCAACAATAATCAAAATATCATTATGCAAAGTTCAAAGATCAAAATAGAATGCAACAGCAAAAGTGGTTATAACACAAGAACCAACCATGTTGCAATTCAAGTAAAACACTTTGTAGAAATATGAAGTTATCAAATGATATCATGCAAAGCTAAGCCAAAGATCAAGGATCAAAAGAGTTAATGTAATATATATTGCATGAGGACATGCAATATCTTCAGTTGGGGGGTATGTTGAGTCTTGAAAATGTCATTCATTTCCATTACACTTTCACTATTATGTCCATTATATCATCACCTCCATTTCACTACTATGTCACCACATTCATCCCACTTTCATTATCATTGGGCCACATTTATGTTTTTCCAATCTTTATTAATTCTAAGCATTCTAAGTGAATATGTGGTTAAAAATTAGAAAATAATGTGCATAAGCTTATACCTAAAAAATGGGTTGAGATTGTTGACATGTGTAGGTTGAAAGGAGGCTTCTAGAAGACCCTTATGTGGCACTCTAAGGCCAAATTCGAATTTAAGTGGAAAGAATCATGGGATCATGAGGATATGTGTCACATCTCTAATTGTATTGTAACTCTAAGAAGACATGTGTCTTATCAGTTCCTATTTTTATTAGGACTCTAGAGGTAGAGGGAGAGATTCATGGACTCCCATTAATGAGATGGCTTCTCATAGTTTTGTATAAATAGGAGATCTCTCTCCTTCATTTGTTAGCTTGGCTTGACTTTTAGTTCTTAGCTTGGAGTTTGTAGTTCTTCCTTGATAGCTTTTGAAAGCTTTGGAGAGCTTTGTTGTACTTTGTAATTTTGAAGAATTTGAATAAAGCTTCGATGTTCTCAACATGGAAGGAGATGTGAAGTAGATGTCATGGAGCACATTAGAATGTAAGGTAGAGTAGATTTCATTTTGTAATTTTGCTTTAATTTCGTTATGTCATTTGATTGCTTTCAAGTTTGATAGATTAGATTTTCCATTCATGCAATTTTAATTCATGTAAGTGTGTTCAACCGGTTGAATGTAGATTAGTTTTTCTTTATATGTTTTTGCTTCAACTAGTGACATGAGATTAACCTCTCTGCTGATTTTCCTCTTCTTAGTTTTTTTTAATTCCGGTTCTGTTTTGATTTCAGTCTTCCTTACTTGCTTTCTTAGTTAGTTTAGAAATCAACTTGCTCATATCATTGACGGTTACCTCTAAAAGCCATAGCGGGACTACTGGCGAGGGATCGAATTATGAATGTGTAATTTTATTTTAGTTTTACTTTTCTGCAATTAGATATTAAATTGCTCATATCATTGATGGTTACCTCCGAAAGCCATAGCGGGACGACTGGGGAGGGATCGAATTATGAATGTGTAATTTGATTTTATTTCTACTTTCCTTGCAATTTTTTATTTTTTTGCATGCAATAGCTTAACTTTTATTTCCATATTTAGATAAGAAGCAGATACAGTGATCTCATGATCAGTATTTCATCTTTTGTTTGATTTAAGTGGCTGCATATTTACACTTTTGTTCAAGTATTGATTTGGTCAATAGCATGTTTTGAGATCTTTTGAAGTGTTAAGTTTTGGAAGTTACCATTAGGGACATAAACCTTGTCTTGAAATCTACATCCATACTTGACCTTTAAAAGTATTCTTAAGACCTTAGAATAGGATTTCCATTTGCATTAGACACTTTAGGAGATCAACAAGAGCAAAACCCCAAAAACAACATAAACTATAAAACAACGAAGTAAGAAAAAGGTTAACTAAGCACATATGGTGCACCACACTTCATAAATTTATGATACCCGGATTGATAATTTATGTAGAGAAATTTAAGATGTTAAATTGACTAGACAGTTATCAAGTACCTCAGCGGCCTGCACAGGTACATCCAGGATGAGATGGAATTCCTTGACATCTCCTCGCTCGGCACGGCATACCGATATGCGATCAAGATCGAGAAAAAGTTTAAACAGAATAAGCCAAACTTTGGATCTGTGAATCTGAAGCAAGGGAAAGTGCCCCCAAACTGTAGAACAAAGGACAAAGCCAAAGTGGGGTGGCCTAGGACAACCTGCCAAAGCCGCAAGAAAAGAACAACGTCATGAAGCAGAAGAAGGACATGGGAAAGTGGTGTGAGTTCCATAAGAGCTCCACTCACAACACAAGTGAGTGTCAAACCAGGCAGTCACTAGTGGCCGAGCTAAAGGCTTTGGAATCATATGCATGTTATGACTCTAAGTCGGAACCTGACAGGGGGAATGACAAAGGGAAGCAGATTATCAATGCAGAGCCCAACACTACTATTGCCACCATGAAGATTTAGAAGGAGGAACCCAAAGATCCAGAGGAGTAGGAGCGCCTCTTCCACTCCCAGATCTGGGTAAAAGGTTCCTCGCTACAGTTCATTGTCGACAATGGGAGCCAAAAGAACCTCATTTCGGCAAAGGTCGTGAAGCAGTTGGGCTTATTGACCACTGTTGAAATATGGCAACGAGAATATTCCAATTTAATTTGTCCTTTAATTAAATTGTGAATTAAAATCGAATTTAGTCTTAACAACTACTTGGAAATAATTAATTAATTAGATTTGAATTAATTAGTTGGAGAAATTCAAGTTAGATGTCTTTCTGAAGTCATGCAAGTGTTATCCCTTAAATTAAGGAGATAAAATTGAGTTATATTTGAGTTGTAATTAGTTAACTCAGTTTAATGAGTTAAGTCTAGTTAAATTAGTTCCAAAATATTTGAGGAACTAATAGAGAGTTAATAGTCAGTTGATGCATGCATGCGCTCAACTAGTGTACTCCAGATAACTAAAGATTCCCTCATCAGAAACTCATGCATGTATATTATGAGAAAGACCTAGTTAAGATTAAGGTCAAGGATTGTATACTATCAATTGCATGTGTTTTCTTATAAAGAAAACTCATGCATGCAGTCAAGGCATAATTCCTTGAGGATTGTGCAGTTCTAATAGTGTGTGAGACCAGGTGATCATCCACTTCGTAGATGAGTTTTCCACTTGGTTGAAGGAGAATCATCCCAAAGGAATAGTGCAAGGAAATAGGATCTTGGAGGGCAAAGAGGAAGGCTTGAGAGAAGCCAAGATTTCCTATGAGAATTTGTGAGGATTGTACTAAGAGCTGGCTAGCTATGAGAGCTAAGGCTTTGTATAATTCCTATGTATTTCCACCTTGTATGATAATATAGATAGTGGGGTTTTTACCTGAGGCTTTCCCCAAAGTATTTTCATGTGTATTGTGCATTGATTCTTCTTCTTCTAGTTATATTGTTCAGCTCAATCTTTAAGCTTCCGCAAATTGATAGTAGAAGTAGGTTATAGTATTCTACTTTGATTTATATTGCATTATCGGGTTAACCTACCAATATATTTTCTACATGGTATCAGAGGTGGACTTGTAGAGATTTTCTACATGGTATCAAAGCTGGATTTGTAGAAATTTTCTAAATGGTAAAGGAGCTATGAACAATATACTGAAAAAAGAACTTGAAGTTTGAAGTTCGGGGTTGCATGTAAAAATCGAATTCATATCATACTTCAAGGTTGGCCAATGGTGTTCTATGGCTTGAGACTCGAGTATGCCTTGGAAGGTAGCTAGAATTACATAGCATGGAAAGATAAAATGGAGGTTGTATTAGAAGACAATGGCTTGAAGGAATTCATTGATCAAGAAATCCTAAAGCTAACTTCAACTAATGCACAAGAGTTCGCTGAGTGGAAGAAGTGTGTGCTAAAGGCGAGACAGATCATCCTTGAGGGAGTTCGAGACCATATTGTCTCGAGTCTCCATGGGAAGGATACTCCATTTTCAATGTGGAAGACATTGAAGGACCTCTACTAGAATAGTAGAGACCAGAGGAAATTGGCACTCAAGGATAAGCTTTGAAGAATCAAGATGGAGAAGGGCGATACTATTTCCACATATCTGAACAAGCTCACCACCTATAGAGATGAGCTTGGTAGTGTGGGAATAACTATTTTCGATGATGATATGGTGAGCCTCGCTCTCCATGGCCTTCCAAAGAGTTGGAATAACTACCAGGACTTTGTGAATGGAAGGGAGAAACTGCCAGATTAGGAACGAATGTGGTCGGATCTTATGCAGGAGGAGATCAGGAGGAGCACACGAGATGGTTCTTCATTCAAGGATGATGATGAATAAAATTAACAAGTAAGGCAAGGAAAAGGAAGGGGAAGGCGTCCCATTCCAAATTGAATTCTTCACATGGAGGAAAGAAGGGTGACATGTCTAAAGTGAGATGCTTTAAATCTCACAAGATAGGACATTATGTGATTAATTTCCCATCAAAGAAGTCCAATAAGGGATCCTCGGAAGGATCAGAAGGTGAGGAATTAGCCTCTCAGTTCGAAATGGACTTTACCCTCATCGCATGCATGGTGTCATTGATGATGGGTTGTGTCTGGTATCTTGACAGTGGAGCCTCATTCCACATGACCGGTGATAAAAGTTTATTCAGTGCCTTGGAGGAGAAAGACCTCAATATGCACATAGAGATGGGTGACGATGAAAGGTATAGTGTTTCAAGAGTGGGCACAGTTTCTTTTTAGAGGGAGCATGGAGCTCCTATCACCTTGACAGATGTGAAGTATGTTCCTGGATTGAAGAAGAACTTGGTATCAGTCGCGATGTTGGAGGACAAAGGCTACGATGTTGTCTTTAGTAAAGGAAAGGTGTTCCTAAGACACCTAGCCATGGGTCAGACCAAGAGGATAGGGATTCAGGTGAAGAATCTATATAAACTAGAGGTAGATGATTGTGCAACATTGAGTACAAAAGAAGAATTCATGCAAAGCCAAGACATTGGCGAGTTGTGGCACAGGCAGTTGGGCCATTTTCATCATGGGACTTTGAAGATAATGCAACAAATATCTATAGGACTTCCCAAAGGTAAACTTGAGCAAGTTGACACATGCAAAGTTTGTACCTTGGGAAAGTACACCAAGTATTCCTTTCATGATAGAGACATTCGAGCAAAGGCTATCTTAGAGCGAGTTCATACTGATGTGTGTGGACCATTCTCCACGACATCCACAACGAAGCAAAGGTATTATGTGATTTTCATTGATGACTATTCTCGTAAATTTTGTATTTATTTCATGCAAAAGAAGGACCAAAATTTCACAAAGTTTTGTGATTTCAAAACTTTGTTTGAGAAAGAGTCGAGGAAGAATATCAAGGCCTTAAGAAGTGACACGGTGGAGAATATGTCTCTCAAGATTTTAAGGACTTCTGTGCAGTGGAAGGAATTAAACGAGATTTGACAGAACTCATAACCCACAGCAGAATGGGGTGGTCGAGAGGAAGAACAGAACTATTGTAGGGGCAGCACGGGTAATGCTGCATGACCAAGGCCTACCATTTCTCTTGTGGGTTGAGGCATGCAACATAGCGGTCTATTTGTAGAATAGAAGCCCACATCACATACTTGGGATGAAGACACCAGAGGAATCTTTCAACAGTAAGAGACTAGATGTGGGTCACTCCAGGATCTTTGGCTCATCGGTATAATTCCATGTGGCAAAGGATGCACGGAAGAAGCTTGAGCTGATAGTAGAGTTGGGGATATTTGTGGGGTACACTGATACACCTCACTACTATCGGATATACTTACCTACCATTCGGAGGACAGTGGTTCATAGAGATCTCAAGTTTGATGAGCAGAAGGCCATGTGAGTTTCCCTTGAGAGGGAGCTCCAACTACAGGTCGTGGAGGAACTATTGGTTCCTAAGGAGGAGGGCCTCAGACTAAAGCAGAGCGATGGCATTCAGAGGTTCCAAGAACGGAGACATCCACTCAAGCAGAGTCTTCCAGAGATGGATGGAAGCACACAAGAGAAGCTGAGAGATTGTTGGAGGATGCGAGAGAGAATGTGGGAGCACCATATTCTCAGCACAGATAGAGGAGGTCACCTGAGAGGTACACTGGATACATGGCCCTTGCTGGGGAATGTGTTGAGACTAAGCCATCTTCCTTTGAGGAAGCAGTGCAACAATCGATTTGGGTTGATGCTATGGTGGAGGAGTATGACTCCATAGTTTGTAATAGTGTTTGGGACGTGGTTCCAAGACTGGAGAACAAGTCAGTTGTGAGTTCCTATTGGCTTTACAAGGTAAAGCAAACTACTGATGATGGGAGGATCATGTTGTTGCAGTATATTTTGACAAAGGAGCAAGATGCTCACATTTTGACAAAGACATTTTCAAAGTGTAAATTCAAGTTCCATAGAGATAGGATCGGGGTGGCAGATAATCCATTTCTTGTTGAGAGGGAGTGTTGAAATATGGCAACAAGAATATTCCAATTTAATTTTTCCTTGAATTAAATTGTGAATTAAATCGAATTTAGTCTTAACAGCTACTTGGAAATAATTAATTAATTCGATTTGAATTAATTAGTTGGAGAAATTCAAGTTAGAAGTCTTTCTGAAGTCATGCAAGAGTTATCCCTTAAATTAAGGAGATAAGATTGAGTTATATTTGAGTTGTAATTAGTTAACTTAGTTTACTGAATTAAGTCTAGTTAAATTAGTTCCAAACTGTTTGAGGAACTAATAGAGAGTTAACAGTCAGTTGATGCATGCATGCACTCAACTAATGTACTCCAGTTAACTAAATATTTCCTCATTAGAAACTCATGCATGTCTATTCTCAGAAAGACCCAGTTAAGATTAAAGTCAAGGACAGTGTACTATTAGTTGAATGTGTTTTCTTATAAAGAAAACTCATGCATGCAGTCAAGGCATCATTCCTTGAGGATTGCACAGTTCTGACAGTGTGTGAGATTAGGTGATCATCCACTTGGTAGATGAGCTTTCCACTTGGTTGAAGGAGAACCATCCCAGAGGAATAATGCAAGGAAATAGGAGCTTGGAGGGCAGAGAGGAACGCTTGAGAGAATCCAAGATTGCCTGTGAGCATCTGTGAGGATTGCACTGAAAGCTGGCTAGCTGTGAGAGCTCTGGATTTGTAAAATTCCTATGTATTTCCACCTTGTATGATAATACAGATAGTGTTGTTTTTATCTGAGGCTTTCCCCAAAGTATTTTCATGTATATTATGCATTGATTCTTCTTCTTCTAGTTATATTGTTCAGCTCGATCTTTAAACTTCCACAGATTGATAGTAGAAGTAGGTTATATTCTTCTTCTTTGATTTATATTGCATTATTGGGTTAACCTACCAGCAGATTCTCTATAACCACAACACATCCACAACCATACACCATCAGGTGGCTTCACCAAGGATGAGATCTTCGCGTGAGACAGCAATGCCACCTTCCATACAACATCAAGCCCTTCATGGATGATGTATTATGTGACATTGCTACCCTTGATGTTTGTGATGTATAATTAGGCCAACCATACTTATGGAAGTGGCACGTTGTGTATGAGTCAAGGCCTTGTGTTGTTATTGTTACTTTGGGAAATAAGTTGTATAGGATACCGGAGGTAGCATCGCCTACCACCATCTCTTTTGTTACTGCAAAACAATGCAATAAGCTCATTTCCAAAACCAGGAATTTTTTTTCCTGATGATACGCCCTCGGGGAAAGAAGAAGACAGTGGCCACCACCTCCATAGAAGGCCCCTCCGCACGACAACAACAAATGGACAAGGTCGTGGAGGAGTACGAGAACATCTTCACCTCCCCCATAGGGGTGCCTCTACACTTTCAGGTCAAGCACGCCATTGATTTCACCCCAGGTGTGTTGTTGCCCAATGGACCAATATATCGGCGCTTCGTTCTGGAGAATGACGAAATCAATAGGCAAATTGAGGAGTTGCTACAGAAACGTCACATCTGTTCGAATTCATCGCCCTGTGGGAGCCTGATCGTGTTGGTACGGAAAAAGGATGGGACTTGGAGACTCTATATTGACTACCAGGTGCTAAACAAGATCACTATCTAGAATAGGTACCTGATCCCACAGATTTATGACCTTCTGGACCAAATGAAGGGGGGAAAATATTTCAGCAAGATCGACTTCAAGTCCGACTATCACTAGGTACCAATCGAACCCTCTGATGTGTGGAAGACTACCTTCAAGGCCAAGGAGGGCCTTTTCGAATGGTTGGTTATGCCTTTTGGGTTGACGAATGCTCTTGCCACCTTCATGAGGCTGATGGATGACATCTTCTAGCCATTCACCAACTCATTTGTAGTGGTATACTTGGATTACATCCTGATCTTCAACTAGATTTGGGAAGAGCACCTCCACCACATCTGACAGGTTCTCCAAACACTGTGACAACACAAGTTGTTTGCAAATTTGGAGAAATGCACTTTTGGCATGACCCAGGTTTAGTATTTGGGATACATTATTGATGAACGAGGGGTGCATGTGGATCTAGCCAAAATCCAAGTCATTCGGGATTGCCTAGCTGCAACCACTCTGTCAGAGCTCTATAGCTTTTTGGATCTTGCCAATTTCTACGGCATGTTCGTGTTGGGATTCTCTCATATCACTTGGCCCTTGAGTCAAGTCACCGAGGGAGGATGTAAAGAAAAATTATTTTGGTCTGAATCTCAACAAAAGGAATTCATAGAGTTAAACATCACCTCTGCTCTGCACTAGTGCTCACTTTACTAGACTTACAACAACCATTTGAGATCAAGACAGATGCATTTGACTATGATATTGGGGCAATCCTTACTCAACAGGGGCATCCAGTGGCATATCATAGTGAGACACTTTCAGACACAGTTTAGAAGTATCCCACTTATGACAAAGGGATGTATTCCATTGTGCAAGCTTGCCGACAATGGAAGCATTACATTTTGGGGAAGGAAATGGTCATCCACACAGACCACCGACCCCTACAATTCATATAGATGCAAGGGAAGTTACATAATGATTGCCATCAAAATTGGTCCACATACTTGCAGCAGTTCCATTTGAATATCAAGTATAAGAATGATAGCACCAATAATGTTGCAGACTGCCTCAACCAACCACCGATCATGGCGTTAACCATCGTGCTCAACTCTTGTGGGCACGAGACTTTTGATTGGCCACATCTCTACAAAAGTGACCCAGAGTTCGGCCACACATACCAGATGCTCTTGGAGGGCCAACAAGTTCTAGATTTTCACCTCCAAGATGCCCTGCTATGCCACCTGGGACACCTTTGTGTTCCTTCAAGTGAGCGAGCCAAGATGATTTGGGAAGCGCACTACAGTCAGGCTGCTGGGCATTTCGGGGTTGAGAAAATAGTGGCAGTACTGCAGAAGTATTTCTACCGGCTGAATCTTCGACAGGATGTTGGGAAGTACATCAGATCCTGCACTGCTTGTGCCATTGCCAAACTGGCCATCAAGAAGCAAGGCCTCTATACTCCAATGCCTACCCCTAGTCGGCCTTGGGAATCCATCTCCATGGATTACATGTCGAGCCTTCCTTCTAATAAGCATGGCAATGATTGTGTTTTTGTGGTTGTCGACAGATTCTCGAAGATGGCCATTCTAGCGGCCTGCAATAAGAATATCACAACAGAAGCCACTGCTAAATTCTTCTTTGAACGAGTGTGGGTACACTTTTGGATCCCAAAGTCTATCATCTTAGATCAAGATAGCAATTTCCTCAGTACATTTTGGTCCAGTCTCTGGTTGATGCTAGACACCAAGCTCACTAAGTCCACAACTTTCCATCCCTAAACTAATGGCAAGACAGAGGTTGTCAACAGGATGATTGTACACATTTTGTGCATGTAAAACTCAAAGTATCCACGCACATGGGATGAGAGCCTTCCCTATTTCCAGCACAGCCATAACCAGGCTCTCCACAGCTCAACTGGCCACATCCCATTTCAAGTGGGCTTGGGATTCTAGCCACTATGTCCCATTGATGTGGCCATACCATTTGCAACTACTCAGGCAGATTCATCTCATGTCCAGTTGGAAGCTGATAAGGCAAACAACTTCATTGAGCACATCCAACATATCTGTCAGTAGGTCCATGACATTCTGGAGAAATCAAATGCCAAGTACAAGCAGTGACATGACCAACAAAAGGTGCCACACAAGTTTCGGGTGGGTGACAAAGTCTGGTTGCATTTGCAGAAGGAATGCCTTACGGGAGCCTATTGTAAAATCAATTCATCCTTACACCATTACCAAGGTTGTGGGTGATAATGCATTTGAGCTCAGCATTCCCCCATTCCTTGGCCTGCAACAAGTGTTCAATGTGGACTACCTTTGACCATACTTCCCACCATTGCTGGACACATCAGACATTGCAAAATAACTCACACCTATAGAGTTAAATCCAGATTGCATGGAGCAAGTCACAACTGATCGGATCATGGACACATAGATCAATAAAACTCTCCAACAGAAGATCCAACTGTATCGAGTTGTCAAAGTAGGCCAACTCCTTCACCAGGGCAAGTGGCTCACTAGGGACCAAGTTCAACTGAAGTTTCCTCATCTCATGGAGGAACTCAAAGAAATGGGTACCATTGCTTCCTAAGGGGTGAGGAATGATCCAGGTGGATATTGGTGGCCACCCTCCAATTCCACAGGGACCCCCACCATTGTTTCTTTTAGTTTTTCAGTTTCCTTAATTGTAGCACAGTTTACTATTTTTAGCAGTTTTTCGGGTCCTAAACTTCTGGAGCTATTTTGAGGCCCTAAACGACATTTTTTTGGCGATCTACTGCCAACAATTTTGTATCTAATATCACCTTTCTAGTCGTATTCCTCGAAGATATCTTTCCAACGGGTTATCATGCATGTCAAATGGAAATAATATGACCAAGTTGCAACCCGGGAAGTTGGTTGTCTAACTCACCCCAACGGGGCCCATAAACTCTTGGTGTTACATCTCTTTGGGTTATGGTTTTGGTTGTTTAGGGTTTGATCTTATTTTTAAATAATAAAAATGACCTTGAGCCTCATTGTAATGCATTTCAGAGGCATGTAGCTGCCACATCTCTTCTCAAAGATAAGTTACCATCACCCAAGCTAGTCTTATTTCCATTCTGTTTGTAAGCATATTTCAGTATTTGATATTAATGAAATGAAGTGTTATTTGTACTGCATCTTTGTATTTATGGTTATATCTGTAATTTGTTGCATTTATGTTTAAATTCAGATCACTAGGTCACTGAAAAAGAGAGCCATCTCAGGGGTTGGACACTTGGAGGGGTTGGGGAGCTCCTGGAGGTCTTGTAACACTTGAGGGAAGTCAGTAAGCTCTTAAGTTATCGACTCCATTTCCTTAAGGTCATATATGAGGTTGAGTATTATCATAGTGACCCTTAGCTCGTGTTTACTTTGGGTAAACCGATGGAAGTGGGTAAATGTAAGAGGAGGAGGTTACAAGGTGGTATCAAAGCCAAGTTCCGCTCTTTTTGGGTAAAATATGATGTTATCAAGGTTATGATTGTCATGCATGGGGTCATGATATACAGTTAATATGGTCATGTGAGATGTTATTATATTAATATGATTATGATTATTTATGTATCATTCTAATGTCGACTGATTTTGTAGATGAGATAAGCCTCCCTTGAACGTCATTGAGGTATGGTATTGATTTTGGTATCTATTTGGTTTATCTGACATGCCCTACTTGTAGGAAGAAGAGAATTAGAAATGAGGAGAAAAATGGTAGACCACAATTGATCTGAAATGATCATAGACTAAAACTGATGTAGAATTGATTAGCCATTAATGAATTGAATGTTAGTTGAAAGTGCGGAAATCGAGGACATTGCTTGAGAAGAAAGAATTTATGACAGCTGATTAAACATAAGAAAGATGCATAACAGAAGTGAAAACAGTAAAAACACAGTGATACTAGACAACAAATTTGATTACAGAGTTCGTCCCTGATGGACTATGTCTCCAAGTCCGCTTTCAAGATGGGTGACCGCTTTATTAGGATTGAAACCAAGGAGTTCGATTACACAGAGAATAGACCATACTAAATGTGCACACAGGCACTTTTGATCACTGTCAAAAGGAAGCTCTCTGAACTAGCTTTCCAACACCTATCACGGTTCCCAATTCCAACTCTAGATGCTCTTGCTAAACTGAAACAAAACTACCAATGACCTCCAGAATCTGCATACAAAAACCAAAACCACTGTAATCTTTTCCATGGACAAAACCACCTCTTATAGGCTTGCTGGTACATCAAAACTTCCTATGGACTAAACTTGGCATGAATTAGTTGCTTTCTAGGTTCTTGGGCCTTGGTCCACTCACCTCTTGACTCCTTAGGATAGGGTTTCTAGGTCTTCGCATTAGTTTGTAACCAAAAACTTAACAAAAAACACAAATATACATTGTAATAAACACATAACCGCAGGTGGTTAGTTGACAAGGCGGAGGAGGTTGATTGCCCGCATGTGAACGGGGCGATCTAACCATGATCTAACATCTAGCGGCTATCCCGACGGTTACGGTCAATGGTTCCGGGAGCAACACTGGCATGCGATAACTCCGTGCAGGTTTGAAGACTGACGGTTACTCCTAACCCCACTGTAACGTTAACTTCATGGTTAACACTCGACTATTCACATGCCACCAGTATTCGTTGCGGTTCTAAAACCTGGAGGTTACTATACCCGACAGTTAACAAATGACCCTGTCACATGTTACAACTCGCCCGGTTTCCAAACCGACGGTTAACTCAAACCCAATGGTTAACAACTTTGACTGATCACATGTTTCTCTGATGCAGTTTTCATCTGACTGTAAATTATGTGGTTTCGAAGACCCTGATGGTCAATTAATGCAGTGTTCACATGTCATTTACTTCGTTGCAGTGAGAAGTGATGGTCAGGGACCTGCTGTGGTATTTTCATTGTTTTTTTTTTTTAAATAACATATGTCGTGAGCTATTATATGGGTTTTGACTTAGGTTTAGGACTTAGGTTAGGGTTTTAGGATTGATGAGTTTTTTTCATCAAATGAGATAACCCTTTTACAATTAGATGTCACAAAGTGACATTTTGTCTCATGACGATAACCAAACCTTGCTCGACGACTACCCATATCGACACAAAATCCTACGAGGCGAACAACAAACACATGTCGTCAACCAAATCCTGGAAAAATTGATGTCAAATTCATGCCGACAACCAGGTGCTAAACCATCTCAACTGAAAGCCATGAAAAACCATAAACATTACCTGGATACCTTAACCATAATCAACTTTGTCGAAATTGACGACACTGAACTGAATGTTGACGAAGAACCTATGCAACTGATCTGACGAGATCCTCCTGGATCAATCCTCTCCACTTGAAAGCTTTTGGACCACAAAAGTTTGACTAAACAAATAGTTGATAAGGGTAGAGTTCTCTCACTTTCCACCTTGACTTGATGATGTACCAACACATTCGATCAATCACCTGCAAGTGATGACCCTAATGATGCTGACCATGGCACTTTTTGGATCGGTGACCTGTGCCATCCATCTGCAATATGAACAACTTGCGACAATGGGAAAACATCCTGTTATGAACATGGAAATTGAATTCTTTCCATGAAGAACCATGAGTTAGTGATTCATAATCATCTTTGAAAACAATCTCTACTAGATATTGTTCAATACCATCAACATGTATTAACAATCTATTTTGCAGAATGACATAGACAATTAAAGATATTCTTGACATCAAACCAGCTATACTTTCTTGATTCCTGACTACTAAGTGAACTCGCTGCAATGAACCCATTAGACTGAAAGGTAAAAATTGCTACAACTTAGTTTGTCTTTGAAGGTATTGAATAAGTTGTTGATTTGTTTGAATCACATTTTCGTTATTCATTAAATGATGTTTCCATTCATTAGCACTTTCCCCTAATGCATAAGTTTCCCTTAGAGACTTTAACACTGCTTTATAAAAGGTTTTGATATGAAAACAAATAGGTTTCCTCTCCACTTGAAAAGAGGTTTCCAAAATGTTTGATACATGAAATGTGACACAATATAAGAGAAATTTAAAACTAACTTTCCCCAATACTGACCTGTATTCCTGTAGCTGTTAATTTCCAAACTTGGACTGAATTGATTCATTCTGACATTAGGAAGAGGAGCTTTAGGCACAAACTGTAATTCATGTTGTATTCCCTGCTTATGAGTAAGATTTTTGGTTTTATATAGAACTAGAATAGTTTTTATCTCTTCAATCAAACCGTCTTTAAGCTGAGTCTCATAACTTGTACAAACATCATTGTTATGTTGTTCCTTTACACACATGACTACAAATCTTTTATTTGAACTTATTAATCACTTCATCATATTAGCATTAATATTCAAATGATTTTTACTTTGATGTTCCTTGACAATAAATTCAACCCCATCTTTCTTAAGGTGATATTTATGCTCTCTCCTGTAAAATATTGTATCATGATCATAAAGATAAGGACTTCCTAAGACAACTCCACATATGTCTACTAGAACCACATCTAATTCCACTTCATCAATGTAATTAGCTGTAATGGAAAATCTTAATCGAAACTTTTTGGTGACTTTTATCTGAGTTGATTTATTTAGCCATCCTAATGGGTAAGGTCTTAGATGATTCTGTGTTTCCAAACCCAAACGTTTAACTAAATATTTAGATATTAAATTCGCCTGTGATCCACTGTCAAACATTGTATCTATCTTTGTATGCTTAGAAGTTATCCTTATGTTAAACAATTCAACTCTTTTATCCTCATTTGAAGGATTTATGTTTGATGAAGATGCAATAGTTTTTGAACTTGAACCAATGTCAGAAGTTTTACCTATTGTAACCATAGCGGTTAACCTCCTTTCATCACCTGAATCTAAACCTAGATCTTGTTGGACTACTACAATTGCCTTCTTTTCATCCTTCTCCTTAAGGAACTTTTTGGGCTTAAGTTCTAGATGAAGTTTCCAACACTTAGATTCGTCATGGCTGATTCTATGGCAATGAGAACAAGTAGGTCTTTCATTCTGAGCTATCGCTGATTTCTTTCTCTTCGAATGGTTCTTCTCTTTACTGTCATTGGAATATTTGATTTCCAACTCTTTGGATGACTGCGATGAAAACTTGAATGGTCTGCCAACTGATTCAATATGTATGGCCTGAACAAACACTTCATCAAAATCATCAGGATTAAACATCAATAAAGTATGCTACAAATATGAATGTAAATTGTCGATGTATTTTAATAAAGTTTCATGTGTATCCAATGAAATACCAAGTGTCAATGCTTTCTTTCTGAACTCCTGAGTAAACTCCTGAACACTCTGCCCTTCACCTTGCGTCAAATGTTGCCAATCAATAACATCTTGCTGCATGTACCCTAAAGGATAGAATTGTTTCCTAAGATCTTTCAAAAACTTAGACCATGAAGAGACGACTTTTCCTTTATGCTCTACATCTAAGTTTTACTTTCCCACCAGATTAAAGTTGTTCCCCCCATTCTAAGTGTAGCTAACTGAATTTTAGTTTTATCATTAGAAACGTTTTGAATGTGACAATACAATTCTAATTGTTTAATCCAGTCATCTAACTTTTTATGATTCATTTCACCATCATAAATAGGTAACTCAAATTTCACCTCAAGTTTCAAAAGATATGTTTTCTTAGGTTTCTTTTCTATTTCAGATTCTGCACTGGAAGAAGAAGAATAAGAAGATGGTGATGGAGAGGATTCTGCAATGCGATTTGGCTTTTGAAACCTTTGAATGTCTCGTCAACTTGAATGAATATATACGGTATACCTACACCAATGGTGGACTGACTGCTATTAGGCCTTTGACAGTTTTCTGTTCCACTTGAATGAGACTTTTGAATGTTGTTTGTTCCTCTTGAACGATTCAACACGATATAGGTAGACTAATGGTGGACTAACTATTGTCCTGGCTTTGAATGTTATCTATCCCACTTGAATGACTTCACATTGTATACCTAGACCGTATAAATCGAGAGCCCTTTTTTCTAGATTGCCACAAGAAAACTAACAATACTTCAATTGTGGTGTATCTCTCAGCTTAAGTTTGTGTTTTCTAAGCATCAATTTATTGTATCCAACTAGTGTGGCTCTCATTTTTTAATGGCCCTGAATCTATTATATGGTCGTTACTATGAGGATTTTTTTGTTTTTGTTTTTTTTGTTTTTTATTCTTCAGAATTGTGGATATCATGAATGGGGTTTTTGGGTTTTCCTAAATGGTATATAGAATGTTAGGCACGTGACAAGTTTTGTTAGGGATCATGCTCAGCACTACAACCTATGCTCTAGACACAATGACCTTCAAATTGATTTGACAATGTTCAATCTTAGTCAGTGAAGCCTTTTGTTGACACCTAATCCTTAGGGATTCAAAAAATATTGTAAACATTAAATAAGAAGATGAAGAGCTCTTGGAATATGAATTCCAAGAGACTCTCCTCTATTTGTAGACATTAGAGCTATTATTAATTAAAAACCAACTATTCGTGGAGTCACCAAGCTTGATATAACATGGTATCAGAGCACAAGTCCTAGGTTCTAAACTTGGCTCTCTCTGCCCCCATAATTCCTTTGCCTTAGTCCTATTGTTGTTGCAGGTCTATCGCCCTATCAGTACACTAGTCTCCTATTCTTCCTGAACACTATATTGAATGTCGAAATCTCTGCTCTGAATGAAGCATAACCTCTTCATATTCTTTGCATTGAAGCAACGTGGGAATGCCTTTCTATTCTCTACGATGAATTGCATTGTATTAGAATGATTATGTATTAAGCATTCACCGTTGTGCAAACTGTGAAATGCATTGCATGGGCATGGATTGAAGAATTGATACATTGATGCAAATGCTGATTTATCCATTTGATTATACATCGATTCATACATAGCGTTTAATGGTGTAAAAACCCTGGGTAAAAAGTTCAAGTATTAAATTTAATAAAGGAAAAATAAGACCAAGGTCATGGGACACTTATTCCAAGCTTAATGTTGGGTGAAATATCCTAGTGAGCATCACTTGTTGTGTATTATGGCTAAGGGAAAATTGGCAAAGGGAATGACGAAGACTTTAAAAAGAAAAAAAATACATTATTGGTATTTTATTTATGAAAATAATGGAAAATAGGAGAAAAGGGAGGTGAAAGGTCACAGATTGCATGTGAGGAGGAAATTGAAGGAAAATGAAGAAATTAGAGGCATCAATAATAAAAATGATTTTAGAGCATCAATTTGTATCCTTTTGTCGATTTTCTTTTGGAAATAGTCTTAGAGAGGAGAGGAGAACCAAGAGGAGAAGGAAAGCAAGCAAGCAAAGGAAGGACAAGGAAAGTAAAGGAAAGACAAGTAAAGAAAGGATCAAGCAAGGAAAGGTTGGATCAAGAATCTTCATCAGGAATACTTGCAAGTAATAGGTTGCAGGTATGATTTCCTAGTTGGTTTTGGCATGCATGGTATATACATGTGTGTATTTGGTTCATTTGCTATCATTGGAATGGGTTTTGTCAGATTTCGATAATGGTTTTAGCCTTGCCTTGTTATTTTCGGATAACCATGGTGTGATGGGATTCTTTTTTGGTTGAGATTTGGGTTTCCAGAAGTTTTTGGATCCAGGTGAGGTGATCAGAGGAAAATTTCCGAGAGCCTAGGAATTGTTGAAAAGTGTGCAACAAGAAATGCTTGTTGAGATTGCAACAAGATGATCGAGCTTAGTGAAAAGAGTCGCCTTCACTAAGTGGGCCTGCAGGCTATTTTTGGCGCAAGTCTATTTTTAGACTATGTCTATTTTTGGACATATGGATCATGTCTATGGATTGCAGGTTGTTGTTTATGGATGATTGATCAAGTTGGGAAAAATAGATGGACTTCTATTTTTAGATCACAGCGGAGTGACTGCTCAGTCTAAATATAGAACAGTCAAATATTATTAGCTCATAATAATATTTAGACTATAAACTTTGTCTTATTCTCTTGGAGCACTTCAGGATGAGCTACGGATGTGGTACATGCAGATCCCAGAAGGAAATACGTGGTTACCTATGGGATGACTAATATTTGCATGCAGGACTTCAGTTAGAACTCAAGTGAGTTGAGTTTAGTGGACTGGAGGTGCAGTTGATGGAGTTGTGTTCAGTTTAGCTTTGTTAAACTGGTTGTATTTAGTCTAACTGGCAAATAGACTAGAGATGAGTTGGGTGAATTAGTTATTAATTAACTCACAAGTTATTAACTCATAATACAACTAATGAATACATCAATTAACTCAGTTGCATGTCAGTGCATGTTCAGTTCAGCAGGGACAGGTGTTAGAGAATCAGATTGCTATCAGTTCTGACTATAGTTGTGCATCAGATCTTGCACAACCAAGGGATTGAGTATGCCAATGAGTTTGCTCACGTATTTTCCCACATTGTAGCTTGTGCTCACGTGATTTAGCCAAGGAAATACGTGGTTGCCTTGAAATTATCATCAGTTCTTGAGCAGGTATTGAGCAGCGTAGGCAGGTAAGCAACGAAGGAGATTTGAGCCAGAGATTGATTCAAATCTGAGCTGTATTGTGTGTAACAGAGGTGGAGATACTTGTGAGAAGTATTATGCTGTGTAATGTTACATGACTCAATCATTAATATACAGATAGTTGGGGTTTTTAGCGAGATGCTTTCCCCGGGATACATACTGTGGTAATGTGTGAATGCTCTTGATGTTTTATTGTTATTGATGCTGCTATATTGATGATCAACGTAGAGGAGCTTATGTATTGTGTATGTTTTCCGCAATAGTACATGATCAGGATAATCTCTGTTGAATATGTGTTAAATATTCAAAATTTCTACATGGTATCAGAGCTGGTTGATTTGTAGAAGAGATTTCTACAGGATATCAAAGCGAGGATTGATCATCAGATCTATTATTCAAGAAGTGACTACGTTTTATTTCTTCAGGCAGAGTCTGTAATCGGGCCAGTTAGCCTCTGGATTCATCCTTCTTTTGGAAGGTGAGATATCCGGTGAATGCCCATACAGTCGATCTCTGTACAAGAAATACTTCGTTCTCACGAATTTTAGATTGGAAGCAGTTGAGTTTTTTGAGCTGGTGGAATGGTGCTCAAGGATAAAACTCAGAAACATTAAGTGTGAGAATGGAGACAGTATGCCCCAGTATCTCACGAAGTTCACCCAATGCTGGGATGAGCTGGGAAGTGTGGGGTGACTGTCAATGATGAGGATGGTGAGCTTGGCTCTCCTTGGTCTTCCGAAGAGTTGGCATTCCTATCAGGACTCTGTCAATGGTCGGGAGAAGTTGCCAGGATGGGAAAGACTACGGTCAGATCTTGTGCAGGAGGAGATCAAGCGGAGCACCAGAGACAGTTCTTCATCTATGCATGATGAGGAGAACTGTGCCTTAGCGAGTAAGGCGAAGAAGGGGAAGGGTAAGGTTTCTCTTTCCGAATCCAGTTCTTCCAATGATGGGAAGAAGGTTGACAAGTCGAAGGTGAGATGCTTTCGTTGTCATGAGTTGGGCCATTATGCTACTAATTGCCCAAAGAAGAAGTCCAAGAAGGGATCCGAGGAAGGATCTGAAGGTGAGGCACTTGCTTCACAGTTTGAGTTGGATTTCACACTCTTCGCATGCATGGTTTCATCCATGATGGGAAGTGGTTGGTTTCTTGACAGTGGAGCTTCTTTCCACATGACCGGTGACAAAAGTTTGTTCAGTACTTTGGAGGAGAAAGATCTCCAGATACTCATAGGGATGGGTAATGATGAGAAGTATAGTGTCTCAGGTGTAGGCACGGTTATTTTTCAGAGGGAGCATGGAGCTCACCTTACCTTGACCGATGTCAAGTATGTACCAGGACTGAAGAGAAACTTGGTGTCAATCGCGATGCTGGAAGACAGAGGCTATGATGTAGTCTTCAGAGACGGAAAGGTTTTCCTTAGACACATCATCACTAGACAGGTGAAGCAGATTGGTTCACGGGTCAAGAACTGTATGCTCTTAAGGTTCAAGATGCATGCAAAGCCTTGAACAGCAAGGCAACTGATGGAGACTTGGTGGTTGAGAGGGAGGGTATATTACCTCTCAACATGCAGAGCCAGAAGAAGTCTCAGACAATTGTGGAGGGGCCATGATTGGTGCAGCAGCTTCAGGAGGTTGTGGAGCAACCACAACAAGGGAAGCTGAGAGGAGATCGAGTAGAGACATCTACTCATGCAGAGACCTCCAATAGGGGGAATTTTTGAGCCAGGTGGGCTGAGGGATCACATGCAGCCATACCTCCAGGTAGGAGGTGGGGCGATATAGATTGATAGTCCCAAGGAGGAGGGGCAAGATCCTTGAGGTACCCAAACTCTTGGATGAGACCTTGCTACGGGAGCCCCGATGTGGAGTAGCAGGAACTGACTGATTGGGTAGAGATAGATGCGGATGGAGTGGCAGAGAGAGTGACAATGCAGGGAATCCCAGGACAGCGCATAGCATGCAGGCTGCAGCAATGCGAGAGGCAGAAGTGTTTTTCACAGTGCTAGGTGGCATAGAGAGGTGTGCAATGGTGCGAGATGCATGAAGATGTTGCAGTAGCGCAGATATCAGAAAGGGAGCACTTGTCAGCAGCAGGTAGAGCTTCAGCATCAGATTATGTTCCTAGCCCAACAGATTGGTCAGTTAGGAGTTTTTTTTGTTCCAAGTGTTGTTGGAGCAAAGTGGACCGGGCAGATGTGTTGCATGCAGAACATTCTAGAGTTATAGGATCGGGTTTGAGAGGAAGCCTTTCTTGTTGAGAGGGATTGTTGAAAAGTGTGTAACAACAAATGCTTGTTGAGATTGCAACAAGATGATGGAGCTTAGTGAAAAGAGTCACCTTCACTAAGTGGGCCTGCAGGCTATTTTTGGCGCAAGTCTATTTTTAGACTATGTCTATTTTTAGACATATGGATCATGTCTATGGATTGCAGGTTGCTGTTTATGGATGATTGATCAAGTTGGGAAAATAGATGGACTTCTATTTTTAGACCACAGCGGAGTGACTGCTCAGTCTAAATATAGAACAGTCAAATATTATTAGCTCATAATAATATTTAGACTATAACTTTGTCTTATTCTCTTGGAGCACTTCAGGATGAGCTACGGATGTGGTACATGCAGATCCCAGAAGGAAATACGTGGTTACCTATGGGATGACTAATATTTGCATGCAGGACTTCAGTTAGAACTTAAGTGAGTTGAGTTTAGTGGACTAGAGGTGCAGTTGATGGAGTTGTGTTCAGTTTAGCTTTGTTAAACTGGTTGTATTTAGTCTAACTGGCGAATAGACTAGAGATGAGTTGGGTGAATTAGTTATTAATTAATTCACAAGTTTTTAACTCATAATACAACTAATGAATACATCAGTTAACTCAGTTGCATGTCAGTGCATGTTCAGTTCAACAGGGACAGGTGGTAGAGAATCGGATTGCTATCAGTTGTGACTATAGTTGTGCACCAGATCTTGCACAATCAAGGGATTGAGTATGCCAATGA
>APFE030043980.1:20272-40143 GCA_000404065.3 Pinus taeda | reverse complement strand
ATTTCCAATGAGGATTGCGTGGTATATCCAAGGGAAATACGAATTTGGATCATTCATTCATCATCATTCTCATGCAGGTATTGAGCAGTGGAGGCAGGCAAGCAGCGGAGGAGATTTGAGCCAGTGATTAATTCAGATCTGAGCTGTATTGTGTGTAACAGAGGTGGAGATACTTGTGAGAAGTATTATGCTGTGTAATGTTACATGACTCAATCATTAATATACAGATAGTTGGGGTTTTTAGCGAGATGCTTTCCCCGGGATACATACTGTGTTAATGTGTGAATGCTCTTGATGTTTTATTGTTATTGATGCTGCTATATTGATGATCAACGTAGAGGAGCTTATGTATTGTGTATGTTTTCCGCAATAGTACATGATCAGGATAATCTCCATTGAATATGTGTTAAATTATTCAAAATTTCCACAGGAATCCCTTGACTGGTAATGGCAGGATACACAGTAAAGCCTAAGGGTGGAGATAGGAAAATACCTCAAATTATTGGTGAATAATTTTTTAGGCATTCAAGCTCAATTTGGTTTTGTGATCTCAAAACTTGTTTAGGTGAGATCACGATATGGTGAGGGTGGAGGTGGTTTAACCTTTAGATTCCCTTGATTGTTTATGGATTGATTTATCCCATGTATCCCACATTCATGCTTAAAATATGGTACGGGGGTGATTGGATGAAAGAAATATTTGTTTCAGCCCAATCTATGGCTGGATGGTACATGCAAGTCCATGATTTGGTTGGTTTTGCATATGATTAATAAGAGCTAAGTTTCTCCTGTCTTTAATGAGTAATTATACTTCTTATTATGTGGCTTTAATGGTTGTTCTATCATTTTTATCTATTGGTTATATGTTGGTTATAAGCATGGTTATATGACATATCAAAGTATGACTCTTATACATTTTATTTAATGAGTGTATCGTTAATGAATGCATGACCTAATTTGTGTTATGACAACTATTGTGAGAAGGCGTTGGTCCTTCTTTTTAAAACTACGATAAGTTTTAGATCTCTATGTTCAGATATACATTCATGACATCTAGGTTGCATGTTTACCATGTGTTTGACAGAATGCATGTCTTGGTTAGGAGCGATTAGATCAAGTCCTTGTTCAATTTATTGGTTTAAAAGTTTTGTTTCCATGTTATTTATCATTTATGGAAGTTTCATTGAGTTCTAGGCAGAGGCCTGAGTCCTAGCCTTGAAAACGTGGCCCAAAATTCGGGGCCATTGGCACAAAATTGACTAGAAAAGTCCATAGTCACTAGGAATCAGAATTATGGGAGCAATTTGAGGCTTATAGTTGCTTACATTCCTTTTCACGGGAGCAACAGAGGCTCTAAGTTAGTGAAAAAGAGAGTCATCTAAGGGGTTGGACACGTGAAGGGGTTGGGGAGCTCCTGTAACACCTGAGGGAAGTCAGTAAGGTCTTAAGTTATAGATTCCATTTCCTTAAGGTCATATAGGAGGTTGAGTCTTATCATAGTGACCCTCAACTCATGTTTACTCTAGGAAAACTAGTGGAAGTGGGTAAATGTGGGAGGAGGTGGTTACAGGGTGGTATCAAAGCCAAGTTACGCTCTCTTTGGGTAAAATCTCATGTTGTCAAGGTTATGGTTGTCATGCATGGAGTCATGATTATAGTTGGTATGGTCATGCATGATGTTATTAAATTGATATGATTATAATTATATATGTATCATGCTAATGTGGACTAATTTTGTAGATGATATAAAACTCCCTTGAACATCATTGAGGTATGGTATTGATTTTGGCATCTATTTGGTTTATTTGACATGGCCTGCTTGTAGGAAGAAAAGAATTAGAGATGAGGAGAAAAATGGTAGACCACAGTTCCCATGACTCTCCCTATAGAACAGTTAGGAAATAAGGAGATGAGTATTATCCTAGAATAACAGATACATTGGGGAGTTTTAGGGCAGAGATCAAAAGTTGCAAAGCATACAATGACAAGTTGGTTAAGGCTTAGGAAAGACTTGCAAGAGCTCAGCGAAGGGACACAAAATTCAATGAAGTGATTCTTCAGAGATCGTCAGATTTGTAGAAATAGGGACAATTGAGGATTAGTCAAGAGCAGGAGGAGAAAAATAATAGAGCATATGGTAGTAGGTCTCGGTCTAGATATGGGTTGGGTAGAGGGGATACAGTCAAAGGCGACAGATCACTGGATACACCTGACAAGAGGACTAGTATGCATGGGCATCATTCTAGTTCCTAATCCAGGGGACATTATCACCATCATCACCCTTATAGGAGGAGTGAGTACTTGCTTGAGGAGTTTAAGAAAGTCAAGCCTCCTAAATTTGATGGAGAGATGAAAAAGTTAGAAGATGAAGAGGCATGGTTTCTTGGGATGAAGAAATTCTTTAGATTACATAACTAATCAGAGAAAATGAAAGCCAAAATAGAAACCTTCAGTCTTAAAGGGAAAGAAGACATTTGGTGGGAACATGTGAATAAAATCAAGGGAATTCGAGAAGAAGAGTTGATTTTGGATGAGTTTGAGAGAATCTTCAAGAAGAAGTACCTATCGGAGAGGTACTATGATGACAGAGCTAAGGAATTTTATGAGTTGGATATGGGTTCTATGACAGATGATGAGTATACTAGCAGTTTCGTGGAGTTATTGAGGTATGTGCCTTACCTCAAGGATGAGAGGGCTAAGATTTAGAGATTAATCAGTGGTTTAACAGTAGCATATAGAGACCGGATTGAGTTTGATGAGCGTATATCATTGGAAGAGGTCATCCAGAAGTTGAAGAATTGTCATGAGTATTAAAAGCACAAAGCTGAGCCTAAGCATGATTTGAAGGGGAATGAGAAATTTAAAATGGAATGACCACAAAAACCTTATGATGTAGGTGAGAAAGAAAATATTGCTCCTTACAAGAAGTTCCATGCAATTGAGAAGGGATATGGGTCGTAGCCTAGAGAACAACATAACAACGCTGATGGTAGGGGACCATTGCAGTGTTGGATATGTGGCAAAGATCATCGCAAGAAGGATTGTCCATTGTGCCAGGGTAGCAGGCCTCACATCTATAGTGCTTAGGAGGCACATACAGTTGGGGATGTTGGTCATAGCATTCATCAGATTTATGCAACTATGGAAAATAAACAGGAAGATCTCTAGGCATCCATTATTGAGATGGAAGGTAATCTCGGTGGTCGAGTTGTTTCTATTTTGCTTGATCCTAGATCTCATTATAGTTATGTTAATCCTGACCTAGTAGATAAGTGTGGCATGAGAAAAGAATTGCATGCAGAGTTTTGGTTGGTGCAATTGGCTACAGGTATTAAGAAGAGAGTCCATCATTGGGTAAGATCTTGTGCATTTGAGCTGAATGGTATGCCTGCAACAACACATTTGAAAGTACTGCCATTGGGATCATATAATATGCTTTTGGGTATGGATTGCTTGTATCTTCACAAAATGAAGGTAGATTTTTATGAAAAGGCTATAGAGTGCCTGGATGATAATGGAGAAAAGAGAATCTTGCAGGGAAAGAAGAAGCTTACATTAGTTATGATGGTCACAACTATGCAGGGTAAGCGCAATTGTTGGAAAGGGTGTGTTGTTAGGTCCCTATAATACTAGTGTATCCCCTTACTTTTATTGTTAGTGTAACCCCCTTATTGTTTAATTGTTGTGCCCATGTAGTCCCTATATTGTTATTATTGTGCCCCATAGAATCCAAATATGTATTATTGGAGAGAGTTTGTTTCACAGTTGTGCGTGTGTCCTAGATTACGATTAGTTCCTATTTTCTAGGAGTAAATTCTAATCTCCTTAAAATGATGTAAACTTATATATTTCTGATTTTTATGATTAAGTGTATAAAGAGTTTTGCTTGAGCAGTCTCCAAGTATAGCTTGCTGACCTGTGGGCTGCTAGTTTCAAAATATAAGTTTCATCTTCCATTTTTAACATGGTATTGGAGCAAGTGAGACTTTGTGGCAGAATTAAGTGCCTTAGTGGAAACATTGAGAGCCTTGGTGGTTAGAGTGCCTTAGTGGCAGAGTTGAGAGCCTTGGTGGCTGGAGAGCCTTTGTGGAAGCAGTGAAGCCTTGGTGGTTGGAGAGCCTTAGTAGCAACAGTGGAGCCTTGGTGGCTGGTTAATTTGAGAGCCCCGGTGGCTAATTGTGTCATGATCCATGGTGGATGGACATTTGAAGATCCTTGGTGGTTGAAGCGTGGAGTCTTGGTGGCTGGTTAATTCGAGAGCCCTGGCAACTGATTATTTCATGAGCCATGGTGGATGGAAAACTGAAGATCCTTGGTGGTTCAAGCATGGAGCCTTGGTGGCTGGAGAGAGGCGTATTTTTTCTCGCATGCAGAGTTGGAGAAGTGCGTAATTTTGCCCTCATTTATGCGTTGGTCAACAGAGAATTGGTCTGGGGTCATCACAGGTTTGAGGGCTCATTCATGCACTGATTGGCCTTTCCTTACACACATTCCAGTCAGCATGAGCTATCATTACGAACTTGACCTCGGAATTGCGTGCTGGTGCATTTCTGATCCTCAATCGGTGTGTTGTTCTTCCGATCTCACGTTGTTGTAACCTCGATGATTTCTTTCCTGATAGTCATATCGTTCCAAGGATTGTTGATCACCCCCTGTTCCAGAGATCGTTGATCACATAGGTCCCAAGGTCATTCCAGAGTTTGTTCATGCAGTCGTTGGCATAGTTTGTTTTCTTTCCCAACATCATTGGCAAATATCCTTTGATATCGAAATCGCTCGGCATCGTGTTACATTGGTTCAATTGATTTATCTTTTGGCTTGAAATAATTAAAGTTCAGATTGCATAGATTGGGTAACACTGAATGCTAGTGGGGTGAAATCGAGATTGGGGCCACAAAGAGGTGTTGTTCCTGGCATTGTGTCATGGATATTGTTTTTTTTAAGCTTCGATGGAGTTTGTTTTAGATGTGAAGATGTCTAGATACTTAGATGTTTTGATATGTTTTCTGTTATGGACTTTCATCCAACCACATATCTTAGTCACTTGATCTAAAATTAGTGTATCCAATTTTGTTGTTGGCCAAGGTCGTAGTAAGATTTCTCCTATGTGTTGTTTTTTTATCATTGAAAGCATCTCTATTGATTACTTGAGATTGTGGATTCTATGGTGGATCCATAGATCGATCCTATCACGATGAATAACCATATTGCAGAAGTGTACTTGAATGAGAGAAATAATCTTGATGGGTCGAACTACACAAATTGGAAGTTCAAATTACAGACACTGCTTGAGGGTTCGAGTGCATGGGCAATTGCAAATGGGGACGAAGTGAAACCAACTACAGCCAGAGCTAGAACAGTTGTCGCAATTCAGGATTGGGAGAAGAGGGAGAACAAAGCGAGGGTGTTGTTGAAAATTTTAGTGAAAGACTGCATCATCCCTCACATAAGAGACTGCAAAACTGCCAATGATATTTAGGTGACTCTCAAGGATCTGTATGAGATAAATAATACAAATCACCTGTTGTTTCTAAAGAGTAAGATTCTCTCTATAAGAATGGAGTAGAATGAATCAGTCGTTGCATTCATCTCTCGGATCAAAGAACTGAGAGACAAGTTTAGTGATATAGGAGAGAAAGTGTCCAACGTTGATCTTGTAACAATTACCTTAAATGGTATTACTAATCATTATAAAATGTTCATTACAGGGATGATAGCGAGGGAGAAATATCCCACCTTTGAAGAGATGATAGGGATATTGATGCAGGAAGAAGAGAGGTGGATGAATTTGAAGCCTCAGAATGCATATATCGCATTGATGGAAAATAAAAATCCCTTGTTTAAGGGATCTATGATTTATGGTTAATTGTATAGAGTGTTTTGCTTGAGCAGTCTCCAAGTGCATCTTGCTCACCTATGAGCTGTTAGTTTCAGAATATAAGTTTCATCTTCCATTTTTAATAGGAAGGATCCCTCATTTTCGTGAGAGTGGTTTTCTGGTGAAGTTATGCCAGAACTTGGAATGTTGTCTAGTAATTGGATTCGGGAGATCCGCGATTCGAGAGTTTAAGAGTGGAACCCTGGAATCCAGCTTGCCAATTAAACCTTTACGAGGGTTGTGAGACAACTTGATAGAGTTAGTAGCCTAGAAGATTTTTATTTAACAATGATGGAGAGGTACGCAGTTATACACTTGTCATAAACTATATATTTCATGATTAAAATAGTTTTTAATTAATCCTTGACCAATTGGACCTTTAATGTGAATATTTTTTCAACCTGGAATCACTTTTTAAATATTAAATTTTGAACCAGTCTTCCCTCAGTCCGTCGTTAGTCTAGGTACACTGTATCAAGTCATTCAAGCGGGATAGATAGCATTTAAAGTCCGGACACAAGTCGGTATGCCATTGGTGTAGCTATACCATATTGACTCGTTCAAATGCAACACCCAACCAAGCCTAGAATTTCAAATTCTTTTTGCCTGTCAAATTAAAATTTGACGACATTTTTGTATTTTTTTTACCCTTCATTTTACGTTTTAACTAAATATGTGAGTGTCACAGAAAACTCTATTTTAACAATTTTTGTAAATTTATTCCACAACACACAATAAGTCATCAAATGGAGGCTGATAATGACTGTTATTTATAATGATTCTTGTTAGATTGAAATTGCAGATTTGTAGTCTATCAAATTTATAACTCAAATTTATGGTGGGACCATTTAAACAATAAAATCTTTGCAAAAAACTTACAATCCATGGACTATAAATAAATTATCTAGTGAGATTATAAATAAATCGTGGACTATAAATAAATCATCTAGAGAAAATACAGAAAAGTTATGCAATAATAAACAGTGATTATACTTCATTAAAAGTCAAACTTTTTGGAGAAACTACAAATTTTTTTATCAATAGGAATATCTCAATACATAGATCCTCTATTAAACATAAATAATTTTCAAAGCCCAAGAATCCTTCTTGACTTTGTATCTATCCACATCTCATATACTGCATTCCAATCAACATTAGATGATTCAGATCCATTCAAAGATACTCTCATTAGAGCATCTAGTGTATACAACCCAAGTCTCGATTTTCTAATGTCCTTGATGATGTTTTGCTTAGAAAATCCCCTTTCACAATCCACTGTACTTGTAGGAAAAGTGAGGACAGCTTGCCATAATTTCATCATATTAGGATAGGTTTTGTGCCATTGTTTTGTGTTACGAAATACTTTCCATGCTTCTTTCATAGAAAACCCCTCACAAGCCAGATTTAATGAATCAACAAAAGGGTGCAACTCTCTTTTACAAGCTTTAACATCAAATAAAGCTACAGATCCAACATCACTTGATATGGTATGTTGCAAATGTTGAAAAAGCTTTAAAAACCAACGCTCTGAATTTTTCTCTTGACTACGATGCTCTTCTGAATAATAACAAGGGCTAAACAATTTCACTGCATTAAAAATATGAAGGTCTGGAAATCTTTCATTCAAAGAGTCTATGAGAGTCTCTATATAACCTTCTGTGAGTTGCTGACAACTCTCTTGTGTACCTTCAATACAAGGTTTCATAGATTGTTTCCTTGCTTCATTGGATTCAATATCCATGGCTGAGATAGAGATGTATTGTAACTCATGTCTATCTACAACTTTCCCTTCATCTTTAATATCAATGTATCCATTTTGAGAATCATTTAAAAACTTTGAAAGATAAGTTGTGCCTTCTGCAAATGTCTCTTTTCTCAAGAACCATCTAGATAATGTGCTTATAGTCACTTCAAGAGCCAACCCAATAGTTGTAATGTCTACATTTTCTTCTTGAAAAGTCACATTCAACTTGTTCAATTCCCCTAGCACATCAGCAAGCATATGTAAACAAAACTGGACAGAATATATTCTCGTCTTATCATACCAAGATGAAGTTTTTTTTTCATTTTTCCACAAAGTTAAAATCGCTGGCATAAGCTTCACAAGCCTTATAATAACTTCCCCCTGGATAACCATCTCACTGAATGTATTTGTAGAACATCAAGAACATCAATTTGCATGACTCTAAGCAAATCATTAAGTTCGCTATTTCTCTTTGGAGAGTATTGAACCCATGAATACACTTTGTTTGCAATTTTTTCAACAAATAATAACTCAGGGAATTTCTTAGAAGCATTTGTTGCTGCTAAAGACTCACGATGCGCCACACAATGAACTGTAATAAGGTTTGGATTGTTCTTTTAAAAAATGAAACAAAGCCATTTTCATGTCCAATCATTGCTGAAGCTCCATCTGTAGAAACAACTATCAAATCTTTATATTGAAGGCCTCTAACATCTATTAATTGATTGACACTATCATATATTGTTTTTCCTTTTCCATCTACTACATCTTTGAGCTTCATAAACTGCGAGATTGGTGGCCCGAGACCCTTTGAGTCTAAATATGTTGCATAAATAACAAGGTGTTGCTCTAAGGTTTGATTAGTGCTTTCATCCACCATCAATGAGAAGAAAGGAATTTCCAACATATTTTTTATCTGAATCTGTTCAAGATGTTTTGATATGCAATATATAAAATCATTTGCAGACTTACGATTAGTGTATGAAGAGCACTCTTGAGACTTTGGCATATTTGGAGTTTTTGCATCCATTAGAAATTTGCAAAGCTTCTCATACTTTGATAGAGATAAATCTTCTTGACAAGTGAAATATGATATTTTCATTGTAGAAATCACTCTTTCCTTATTGGCATCTCTCATTTGTCTAATATGATCTGGAATTGGTTTCATCTTTCACTTTAATGCATTAATCCATCTTTCCTTGGCATCTTTGTGCGCCCGTGATTTTTCATGAGTAACAAGAGCATCATGTTGTAATGTGGTGCAACCATTCCCTAAACCCCATGGTCCATTCATCCTATACTTCTCACAATAGTTCAACTTCATAGTTATTTTATCATCAAACCTCACATAATTCAACCAAACAAACTTATTTAACCATTCCATGCGAAATTGTCTTTTTGTTTGCACTTTCATTTCTAAATTATCACCAACCTCTTCTTCAACTTCATTTGTTTCTTCATCTGCATCATGTTCAGAAGAACTTCCAAAAATTTCATGTAATTGTTGTTCCACATGAGCATTATGGGTTTCTTCAAGTGTTTCTGAATTCTGTTGAGTCTTAGAAGTTTTCCCTTTTGTCCATCCATACATTTCCCCAATTGTAACTTGTATCTTTCTCTTTTGAGACATTTGTAGGTTTGTGACCACCTGTATAAAATATATATATGAAAACTAAAATTCATTAAATCAAAAATGAATATAACAATGGACAACATTGTAGAATAAATAAGCAAAACATAAATATATCTGAAAATGAACTTCAGCCTGCTAAAATTTGCATCCCAAATATGCAACACACCAAACAGAGACTCTAGCACTATCAATTTAATGTGAAAGTAAATAGCCACATACTGCCTCAGAAATAAGATATACGGGGAAAGAATCAGAATAGTTAGCCGGAAATTATAGAGCAAGCAGGCCGAGTGCAGCTACCCAGAAATGGAGAAAATTACCAGAGTATTTAGTGTAGACAGATCATACTTGTTAAATACTACACACCATCACAACAGCAAAGGCAAAAACAGCCCTTGCAGGTCCACCAAAAGTCCCCCCGACGAAATCTAAACTGTGAGAACTGTTGTGTGATATAGAAAGGATTAATTAATTATGAATAGGGCAAATTCCCTCCAGACACCAGACCATAACAACCTTCAAGTGAGGAAGAAAAACAATGGCATAGAAAGTACTCAATATCTGGATGCATGTAAGCGCTGTTGAGCGGTCCAGAAATGGATAGTAAAAATATGGCATAAAATATAGATGCATATAACAGTGAGCACCAGAATATGGACAAGCTCACACCACAAAAACCACTCACGGAATTTAAGGAACATTCCCAAAACAAGGCATAAAAATAGTGTAGTTGTTAAACAATTGCTTCCCAGACAAATACGCAACAACCTTCAAGGGACCTGTGACATTCGAACATACCACTACCGATAAAAAAAAAAACAGTGAGTAATTGACATACCTGCAGATAGTGACCGGTAGCAGATTCTGGGTCGCGTCCAAACAGTGACTATATCGAAACAACTCATCTAAAACCGTAACAACCCAGTAAGGAGCATCAACAAACCAGTATAGTATAGTATAGTGTGGGGAAGTTCAAAAACAAACACAAAAATACCATCTGCAGGAAGACATATACCGATATGGAACCAGCAAAGATAAGTAGATGTTCAAAGGGTGGCTTGAATGAACGCCTCCTGGGCCAACATGTCTGAGTCTTATATATCCATAAGACCCGATACAAAGAGCCCACAATAGATACCCCACCCAATTCGGATAGTCCCCTCTGACAGATGGTGACTAGCCACATACTGCCTCGGAAATAAGATATACAGGGAAAGAACCAGAATAGTTAGCCGGAAATTATAGAGCAAGCAGGCCGAGTGTAGCTGCCTAGAAATGGAGAAAATTACTAGAGTATCCATTGTAGACAGATCATACTTGTTAAATACTACACACCATCACAACAGCAAAGGAAAAAACAGCCCTTGCAGGTCCACCAAAAGTCCCCTCGACGAAATCTAAACTGCGAGCACTGTTGTGTGATATAGAAAGGATTAATTAATTATGAACAGGGCAAATTCCCTCGAGACACCAGACCATAACAACCTTCAAGTGAGGAAGAAAAACAATGGTAGAGAAAGTACTCAATATCCGAATGCATGTGAGCATCGTTGAGTGGTCCAGAAATGGATAGTAAAAATACGGTATAAAATATAGATGCATATAACAGTAAGCACTAGAATATGGACAAGCTCAGACCACAAAAACCACTCACAGAATTTAAGGAACATTCCTAAAAGAAGGCATAAAAACAGTATAGTTGTTAAACAATCGCCAAAATAATTGCTTCCGAGACAAATACGCAACAACCTTCAAGGGACCTGTGACATTCGAGCATACCACTACCGATAAAAAAAAGCGCCAGTGAGTAATTGACATACCTGCAGATAGTGACGGGTAGTAGATTCTGGGTTGCGTCCAAACAGTAACTATATTGAAATAGCTCATCTAAAACCGTAACAACACAGTAAGGAGCATCCACAAACCAGTGTAGTATAGTATATTGTGGGGAAGTTCAAAAACAAACACAAAAATACCATCTGCGGGAAGACATATACCGGTATGGAACAAGCGAAGATAAGTAGATTTTCAAAGGGTGGCTTGAATGAACGCCTCCTAGGCCAATGTGTCTGAGTCTTATATATCCATAATACTCAATACAAAGAGCCCACAATAAATACCCCACCCAATTCGGATAGTGCCCTCTGACACATGGTGACTACGAAGTATAATATATCACACTAGGAATTAAGCCATATGATTCAACCTAGTACTTAATGACAGTAGTCACAGACTTCAAGAGATAGGCTCAGAGTCCCATTACACATATTATAGATTTTTACGTTGTCTCTATGAAATTAGACGTCAAAACGACGGGTTGGAAAAGTATACCACACGTCTAACCTGACGTAGAAGATTTTTTCCGTGCCTGTCAAATATGTTTTGAAATAAAAAATACATCATGTGAGAGGTCAAATTCCATTCCAGGCCTACACCCAACATTCAAAGAATTGGTGTAGGTATACAATGAAAGGACGGACGGCAGTCAGTCCACCATTGGTGTAGGCATACCGCATAGATTCGTTCAAGTTGACGAGACACTCAAATAGATTCGTTCAAGTTGACCAGACATTCAAAGGTTTCAAAAGCCAAATAGCAGTCACGAACACGTACCTATAATGGTGGTATACCGTGTCAAAGGTTGTATACCGTGTCAAAGGTTGCACCAGACCCATGAACACCTTATAATGCAGCTCATTGATCATTGATTTAAAAAAACAAATGTATAATTTAAATCTTAAACAAACTTTGAGAGGTGCGTCATAAACTTAATATCAACCCATAGTCAGTACTCAAGATTAGTATAGATTAGTATAGCCCTGTTGAATTTTAATACACAAATTCAAACGCCGAATAGCAATCGTGAACAAGTTATAATTGAGTACACCATATCCAGTCGTTCAAGTTGAAGAAAGACCGAACCATAGTCATGGAATCTTGGACAATTGAAAAGCCAAACTGCAATCATGAACGTCACATTGTGATGGTATACCCCATTATTATGATAAAGTATCAAACACGTTAGAATGACCTTCAAAATTCAAAAGCCAACTCGCAATCATTGAAAACGTTATAATGGGATATACCGTATGGACTCGTTCAAGTTGAACAGACCTGACTCATGAACAGGTTATAATGGGGTTGAGACTATGGGGTGGCAGCAGGGTAGCTCAGTGATTATTGATTTTAGAATGGGGATCAGTGAAAAAAAATATGAGAGAGCAATTTCCACAGATTCTGTCTTGTTTTTTTCTCCTGCTTGTGTTGCTGCTTCTTCATATAAAACCTGCCAACGCGAAAAATGCAGCTTCCGACAGAATAGTGTTGGGCTCTTCTCTCACTGGTAATCAGACCAGGATTTCTAAAGGCGGTATCTTTCATTTTGGATTTTTCAATCTCAACCACAACAATGTTGAAAAATGGTATGTAGGAATTTGGTATGCCCAGGCTTCACAGCAGACAGTCGTTTGGGTGGCCAACGTGCAGCAACCGCTGGAGAACTCGTCCAGCGTTTTTAATCTCACAGAGGAAGGGAGTCTCCTTTTGTCTTACGGAAGATCCACCATTTGGTCTTCCAAGGGGAACGGCAATAAGCCTTCTTCTGCTGTGATAATGGATTCTGGTAACTTGGTTGTTGTGAGTGCCAAGAATAACACTCAAATCATTTGGCAGAGCTTTGACTATCCGCAAAATACATGGTTGGGAGGCATGAAGTTTAGCAATAGCCAGAGGCTGTCTGTGTGGAGGAGCTTTTGGGACCCGAGTCCTGGACCCTTCACCCTGCGGATGGATCCAAACGGAACCGTCCAGTTCGTGCTGATGTGGAATAATGACACCACATATTGGCACAGCGGTCTTTGGAACGGCCAATATTTCAGCAATGTTCCCGACTACTCCGCAGACCGGTCCGCTCTTACAAATTTCACATATTTCAGAAACGGTTCGTCCATGTATTTTACTCCAGCTCTACCAAAGGGATACCGTATCTTCCTGGATAAGTCAGGACAAGTTCGAACGGGCGTGTTGCGGGAAAATAAAGAATGGATGATGATCTGGCAACGGCCCCTCACTCAATGCGAGGTTTATGCCATATGCGGACCTTATGGATCGTGCAATAATAACAATGTTCAGTCCTGCAACTGCGTGCCGGGTTTTATCCCCAGAGACAGCCAAGATTGGAAATCTCAGCAGTGGTCAAGCGGCTGCGTTCGGAAGACGCCGTTGCGATGCAGTCATGCGAGAAACCAGAGCAGCACCGACGGGTTTGTAGAAATAAGTGGCACATCTGTGCCCTCTCACGGGGTTGAATACAAAGGCCAAAACCGGTGCCAGGAAGCCTGTCTCAGCAATTGCTCCTGCACCGCATACACTTACATTAACGGCACTTCGCAGAGGTGTGTAATGTGGTTCAGGGAATTACTAAATCTGTACGATACTTCCAACGGGATCTCTCTGTTTCTGCGGTTAGATGCCGCTGATGTGCCTCATTCCGTCAATTCCAACAAGAAGACCAAACTTGCAGGCGTGGTGGGCGGTTTCGTAGGTGGCCTGCTTGCTATTTTGGCGTTTGTGTTGTTGTTTATCTGGTTTTGGAAGCGTTCCATTTTGCTTTCCACAGAATACGTCCCCGCCGGGCTAACTTTATTCACTTACAGAGCGCTGCAGAATGCAACGAAGAAATTTTCTGAGCGTCTGGGAGGTGGGGGTTTCGGCTCCGTCTTCAAAGGGACTTTACCAGATGGCTCTCCGGTGGCAGTTAAGAAGTTGGAGAGCGTGAGCCAAGGAGAAAAGCAATTTTGCATGGAGGTGAGTACCATCGGAGTAGCCCAGCATGTGAACTTGGTTAGGCTGCTTGGGTTTTGTACAGAGGGCTCCCAAAGACTGTTGGTGTACGAATACATGCCTAATGGCAGCCTCAGCTCCTTTCTATTCAATAAATCCCAGAGAAATGATGAACAGCACAAGTTGTTGAACTGGAAAACGCGTTTCAGCATCGCAGTGGGAACTGCCCGGGGAATTGTTTACCTGCACGAGAAGTGCAAGGACCGCATTATTCACTGCGACATCAAGCCCGAAAATATCCTCCTCGATTCCAATTTCTGCCCGAAGGTGGCCGATTTTGGAATGGCGAAGCTCCTCGGCAGAGAGTATAGTAAGGTTCTGACGACCATTAGAGGAACAAGAGGATACTTGGCCCCCGAGTGGCTCTCAGGTCTGCCGATCACTGTGAAGGCCGACGTCTACAGCTTCGGAATAACGTTGCTTGAAATAATTGCGGGGCAAAGAAACATGGACAAGGTCTCTGAATCGTCCGAACCGTCCTTTCCGGCTTGGGCTGCAACTCACATCAGCAACGGAAACGGCATGGAGGTACTGGACAAGGAATTGTTGAACGATGCAGACCCGGAGCAAGTGGAGAGGGCTGCCAGAGTGGCAGGATGGTGCATTCAGGACGACGAAGAAGCGAGGCCGTCAATGAGTGAAGTGCTGCAGATATTGGAAGGCACTGTAAACGTACCCCCTCTTCCCCCAATTCCCTACTCTCTCGATACCTGTGATGACGGTCCAATCGTTTTCTTCTGGGATAAAAGTACCTCTACTGCATGTGCACGCCACTGCTAGTCCCTCCACTCCACTTTAGAACTTCGATAATATTTTTTACAGAACCTCTATATAATCTTTTGTCAAATTTGAGGTGTCTTCATGGCAGATCCTGTAATTTCCCTTTCTCTACATCGTATTACGCATCCAAAATGATTGTACAAAATTCATATACAAAGTAAATAAAGAAATTTGAATAAAGATGGCCTCTCTTCATTATTATTCCATCTTATTAGTCTCTGCAGTTAGGCACCGGACTATAGTAATCGAACAAATGGCCGAGTTAACATTAGCCATCTGGTAAGTACATAAGTTTTAAAATGTTTTATCTAGGTTTTCCACAAGTTTTCAAATGTTTTATTTAGGTTTTTCCATAGTTTTTTCTATTGACTTATTTCCGAATAGCAATAGAATTTTTGGCCATCTTATTTGGCCTCTTCCCCGGGAGGCTATAACCATGGTTATGATGTGGAATGAATGTAGGATTTATATTTCTAAACATTTCTAAACATTTTACGATACTAAATATTATTTGGTCTTTAAATTATAGGGTAAAGTAAGCACAGTGTTAGACCGACATAAATCATCTTGTCATGGTTTACCACATGTGACATCTGGTCATTTTTTATATTGGCAGTGTATTACCACCTGTGACATCTGGCTATTTATGACATTCGCAATCTATGACATATGGTCCTTCTGCTTGGTGGGGGCATATGAGCTCTACGCTCTTACCTCTCGACTCTTACCTCGGTTCCTCTGTGAGGTCAAGGTTACCTTGGTAACTTCTACGACATCAAGGTAAGCTATTGAATCTGTTAGCGTTGTTCTTAATTGTTGTTAGCGTTGTTCTTACTTCTGTTACATTGTTCTTACCTGTGTCATTGTTTTGCGTGGTTGTTTAGAAGTTAACGAGAGAACCCTCCAGACACCGAACCACTCACTTAGCTGCTAGAATGCTCCCCTGAATCTCCACATCGATGGCAAACAAACTGGGATGAATACACAGATGGGGAGGGTTACAGATAAAGCTTCACATATGACAATTGGTGTTTTCTCATGTGATGCTGGTCAATCAATTACGCAACCCCTTTTGATCTGAATGCCAAACCCATTCTATCTTGCTAGGCACATGGTATGTTACCTTTGTTCTTATGCGTTGTTTTTTTTCTCAACACCCTTTCTTTCTCTAGGCCCTGCTCCTGCTATGACATGAACGGGTATAGCAACATCTTGAATTCCTCGTGCATCTTTAACTAGACCAGGAGCCGCTACTACTGAGTAAACATAGCTCATAATGTGGAACATATTCTTTGACTGTTGGAGACGACGAACCATATACAGTGATATCAAGGCCTCAAATGTTCCGCTTTGTTGTAGACCAACCCAATACAGAGGCCACCCTTTACCATAGGCATCACCAGATCCTAAAGGGATCAGTGTACAATGCCTCAAGAACTTGCTCAAAATGACACAAAACATAAGTGAAATTAATTCACAACAGAAATTAGTATACAATACAAAAAAAATGACTGCTCCCCTTTTAATGGCATTTTCTTTCATCAAGCATATAATACAAAATAGGATCAAATATTGAATTCCAGGCATTTTCTTTCATCAAGCATATAATACAAAATAGGATCAAATATTGAATTCTGAATTCGGTAGTTTGCATGAATCTCGTTGAAAGTAACAAATTCCAGTAGGTATTGCCATTATGTCATATAAATATGTAAACTATATGAAGAAGTTAGCTTACCTTCTATTCGGTTTGTGGGATCCTGCAAGGTACATCGTAATAGCTCAATTACCATTCCATGAAGTGCATGAAGTTCTTTGGTGGGCTTGTGAAACTCCATGCCTGCAAGGGTGACATTGAGATTGGTATGTGTAAAGGGCACATCTCCATTACTCGACATTCTAAGCACATTTTCCTTAACCTTCACTTTCAACAATTCCTCCAGAATCTTCACAGGTGCACATCTACTTTTGTCTCATTGGTTGCAAGAACTGGAAACATTTTAAGATTTCAACACTAGGTCTTCCCCATAGTTCCAGAGTTTGGCCCCTCAAAATTGTTTCCCTTGCTTGCTTAAATAAGGTATTCTTATTGTATTCTTTTTCATTCTATATGGATGTCTTCCCTTGTTCTCGAAAGAGGAAAAGTATGACTCAGCCCTCACTTTTGAGGTTATCCGAAAACAAGTTACCCTCCATCGGATAGTTTTACTACTACACTCATCAGATAATTTTATTGATTTACCCTCTATCAGATAGTTTTACTTATTCAAATATGAGGAGGAACTGCCTATAATCACTCTAGAGATCCTTCCTCATCGAACGCCAACTTCGAGACTTCCTTGTTGAACACAAATTTCTCAATCTGTCCTTTCACAAAGTAACTAGACGTGCCATAGTAATGGACCCTTTGTTTTTTCAATCGTACATGTCGGATTATGGTGTTGGGTTATGGCAAGAAGGACAAGTGCTAAGATTGTGGGCCCACAGGGATAATCCATCCAACAGTTCATCTATTCATGTATTACACATGTCATTCATGTATTACGCATGTCTTAAAGAGGACGCTGAGTTGTTGGTACCATGTCGCTATGTACCTAGGCTAAATCACTATCGAATCCTTACTGTTAATATTTCATGTATTATGAAAATTTGTCGTTTACCAAATATCCACAATCTTTAGTTCAACTTGGTAATGACCCACAATTTTTAGATCAATTTGGCGACGATTCTTAATATTTAGGTCAGCTACGGAGTGAACCACAATCTATAGATGTGGTTTTAGAACAAAATTTGAAGGATCAGATTGTGGAACAAGTGGATGTTGTAGGACAATTGGCTGCCAATCCTGCTTCTCAAAATACTGACAGATTATACCCTTCGTCCAGAGAACTTTTTGTTGTCATTTTGATGATAATTATGTCCATTTCTATAACATCCATCTTTTTTCCATCAACCAATTTTATCGCATCCATTTTGCCACCTTTTTGTTGCCGTAAAAAATATAGCAATCCAAGCCAAGAAGAGCCTTTTCCATGTGATCACCTTAAGTTGGACTGCAGAGATAAGGTCACAAATAAGGCCATTTTACCAAATAATTCCTCGGAACCTTGTACCAATACAACCAAAGCAACCCTTGAGAGCTTTGTTGATTTTTCGGTTACTCAAAGGATCAGCACATCTACCATTATAGTCAAACAACCTTCCTAGAGGAGCAAGATGTCTAGATCCAAATTATTTAAAAAATTAGTTTTCCATAAATCTGCAAGCCAACTAGTCCCCATCCAATAAATGCAGTGCCTATAGGTAAAACGTTGAGTGGCCCGGCCTATTCTTCATCCAAGTCTTGTTCTACATCCCTTATTGTTGGAAGAGAGTTGACCGGTTTTGAAACTAATATGCAAAAAGAATCAAAGGGAAAGAAAGACCAAGCATTGGAATCTCGGCACTCCCTTCCCTTTCCTAGCTGGACATACTTGGATGGGTGCAGTTCATACATGATTGAAGTTGAATGTTCTAAATTTAGTTATGTTACAATCTCAGTTCTGTTGATCATTGTGTTCATAGTTGAATGTTCTAAATTTATTTATGTTACAATCTCAGTTCTGTTGATCATTGTGTTCATATGACTTATGGTGGGGCGTTTGCCTGCCATGGTACTCGCTCTTTCTTGGTGCCTTTTCATGAAATTTGTTGAAATTGCATGACATTATATTACAAGGCAGAGTCGGGATAACAGTGTTATCTTGAAGGAAAGAGGCAGACTAGTTTGCTTAATAACATCATTCTTAGTGTTTTAGTGTTTTCTTTCATAAAGCATGCTGCATACACGAGTGACCTATCTAGGTAGAAATGGTGATGAGGCTTTCCTGTGGTTCATAGCCTTGTTTTCATATGGTATATTGAGAGTGCAAATTTTGGAATATGGAGCAAACTTGGAAGACTTTTGGTGTCTGCATCCTCAATTTGAACTCTAGGATCAAGAAGTGAGGTGGGATGTTGTAGTTCAGCAAACTTCATGTCAGATAGATTTACAAAATCTAAGCATGATGGAATGATACTCATAATGTCTTCAGCATTGTAAGTTGGATTTTTTCTACTATGGTTCATGGCATACTAGTTAGTTTATTAAAAGAGGTATGAGGGAATACAAAAATGAATTGTGAATTCTAGCATGTAATGTTTCTTTACTGAAAAGAAATTGCAAAGTTAGCAATTGTAAATTCCCCCTGGGATGTTGACGAAATTTCAGCTTACGAGATATAAATAGTTGTTAGTTGCAGGAAGCCAAACTATGTGCATTGTATATAATAGTAGCACTCCTGGTACAAAGATTGCAGTTGCATATAGAGTTTGATGCACAGGATCTTTTCGTTTAAAGGTTGTTGTTTCACTACATAGATTAATAAGTCCTTGGGATTCATACAAGCTCCATGCTTGTATGATATCTAGCTCACTTGTATTTAATATTTATGTAATCTTTGTTGAAAATAGCAACAAGAAATGCTAAAAATAGCACTGCTATAAATAGCAATTCAACCAGTGTTGAACATAGCTATAAGGAATGAAAAATGGAAGTGCTAAAAATAGCATTTTATAAATAGCATTTTGGGATACCTTCCTATTTTAGCCAATCCCTAAACTAAAATAGTGAAGTAAAATTTGAATTCGATCTTAACAGTTGTTTGTAAAATAATTAATTAATTCATCTTGAGTTAATTAGTTAAGGAAAATCAAACATGAAATCTATATGGGGACATGCAACAATTTCTCCATTAATTGAGGAATTTATCCATCAGTTAAAGAGATAAGGATGAGTTGTAATATTGAGCTGTAATTAGTTGGCTCAGTTAACTCAGTCAAGTCCAGTAAGATTAATTCAAACAATTTGTTGAATTAATGTAAGTTCAGTTAGTTAATGCTTGCATGCATGTAACTACTGCACTTCAGATAACTGAATATTCTCTCATAAATAACTCATGCATGTCAGTTTAGAC
>APFE030043980.1:0-19815 GCA_000404065.3 Pinus taeda | reverse complement strand
TTCAGTCTGTGAGCTGTATTGTTTGATTGCAGAGAGAGCAGGATAGCTTGAGAGATGATTCTTTTTGTAACTTGAACAAGATTTCCACTTGTATGATAATACAAAGATTGGGGTTTTAGGATGAGGCTTTCCCCGGGTTATTTCTTCTATGTTATGTGTGATTGATTTCTTATTTTCAGTTATATGTGTTCTCTTGATCTTGCTCAATTCGATTAAGCTTCTGTAAAGTGTTGTAGAAGTAGATCTTGTATTGTGTTTTAGTATATTGCATAATTTGTTGATCTATAGTGGGAATTTCTACATGGTATCGGAGCAAAGGTGATCAAGGTGAAGAATAGTATACAAGAAGGAGAAGTTCAAAGTTTATGGTTCCTGAATATAGAAATCGAGTTCTTATCACATCTCAATTTCACCTATGACGTTTAGTGGTTTAAGACTCAAGTATGCCCTTGATGGCAGCTCCAATTATATAGCCTGGAAGGATCGAATGGAGGCAGTATTAGAGGATAACGGTCTAAAGGACTTCATTGATTAAGAAGTCCCCAAGCCGATTGATGTTACTCAACTGGCGGAATGGAAGAAATGTGTGGCTAGAGCAAGGAGAATCCTCCTGGAGGGAGTTCGAGACCACATTGTCTCGAGCCTCCATGGGAAGGAGACACCATTTTCGATGTGGAAAACATTGAAATATTTATATCAGAACAACAACAATCAGAGGAAGCTGGCGTTGAAAGACACGATCAAGTGTGAAAAGGGTGACACGATCTCTACATATCTGAACAAGCTCACCACCTGTAGGGATGAGCTTGGAAGTGTAGGGATCACGACCGTTGATGATGACATGGTGATTCTTGCACTCCTCGGTCTTCCTAAGAGCTGGCATAGCTACCAAGACTTGGTTAATGGAAGAGAAAAACTGCCAGATTGGGAACGACTTTGGTCGGATCTGATGCAGGAGGAAATAAGAAGAACCACTAGAGATGGATCCTCATCGAAGCAAGATGATGAGGAAAATATAGCCTTAGCGAGTAAGGCGAGGAAAGGGAAAGGGAAGGCGTCCTAGCCAAAATCTGGTTCTTCCCATGGTGGGAAGAATATTGACAAATCGAAAGTGTGATGCTTTCATTGTCATGAAGTGGGCCATTATGCTACAAATTTTCCACAGAAGAAATCCAAAAAGAGTTCCTCAAAGGGATTTGATGGTGAGGCACTGGCCTCACAGTTTGAGCCGAATTTCTCACTTATCACATGCATGGTTTCATCCATGGTGGGATGCGTGTGGTACCTGGACAGTGGAGCTTCATTCCACTTGTCAGGTGACAAGAATATTTTCAGTACCTTGGAGGAGAAGGATCTCCAGATGTGGATCGAGATGGGCGATGATGGAAAGTACAGTGTTTCCGGTGAAGGTATGGTTGTGTTTCAGAGGGAGCATGGAGCTCCCCTCACCCTGACTGATGTAAAGTATGTACCATGTCTGAAGAAGAATCTTGTGTTTGTCGCTATGCTAGAAGATAAAGGCTATGATGTAGTCGTTAGTAAAGGAAAGGTAGTCCTGAGGCATATCGGTACTGGACAGACAAAGCGAATTGGGATTTGAGTAAAGAATCTCTACAAGCTGGAGGTAGACGACTGTGCTGCTTTGAGTTCCAAAGCTGAGATGGTGCAGAGCCAAGATGTTGGCGAGCTATGGCATAGAAGACTAGGCCACTTGCACCATGGAGCCCTGAAGATCATGCAATTGATTTCTATCGGATTACCCAAGGGAAAACTTGAGCAGACGACTACATGCAAAGGTTGTACCTTGGGTAAGTATGCAAAATCCTCGTTTCGGGATCGAGACAGTAGAGCTGGAGTAATCCTGGAGTGAGTTCACTCAAGTGTTTGTGAATCTTTCTCTACAACCTCCATCGCTAAACAAAGGTACTATGTTATTTTTATTGATGATTTTTCTCGTAGATGCTAGATCTACTTTATGCAAAAGAAGGATCAGACCTTCTTGAGGTTTTGTGATTTTAAATCCTTGGCAAAGAAAGAATCTAGAAAGAAAATAAAAGCCTTACATAGCGACAATGATGGAGAGTATGTCTCCCAACAGTTTAAAGAATTCTGTGCTACAGAAGGTATTAAACGAGAATTGACTACACCCCATAACCCACAACAAAATGGGGTGGCCGAAAGGAAGAACATATCGATTGTGGGAGTAGCTCGAGCGAAGTTTCATGACCAAATCCTACCACTTCATTTGTGGGCTGAGGCATGCAATACAACAATATACTTGCAGAACTGAAGCCCGCACCGTATACTGGGAATGAAGACACCTATGGAGGCCTATTCTGGGAACCGACTTGATGTAAGTCACTTCCGAATCTTTGGATCATCAGTTTACTATCATGTGACCAAAGATGCTAGGAAGAAGCTAGACCCAACAACTGAGTTGGGAATACTCGTGGGGTACACAGATACACCCCACAACTATCAGGTGTACATGGCTTCCACTTAGAGGACTGTGGTACGCAGGGATCTAAATTTCGACGAGCAGAAGGCCATGCAAGTGTCACTTGAGAGGGAGCTCAAGTTGCACGCAGAGGAGGAACTTTCAGTTCCTAAGGAGGAGGAGCCTTAGATTGATGTGGAGCAGCCGCATGCAGAGGATCTAGGAGTGGAGACATCCACTTATGCTAATACTTCCAGAGATGGGAAGAAACGCTCAAGGGAAGCTAACAGGTTGATGCTGGATGCGTGGGAGAATGTGGGACAACCATCTTCTCAAAGCAGACAGAGGAGGTCGCTCGAGCGGTACACTGGGTACATGGCCCTAGTTGGGGAGTGTGTAGATACCAAACCTTCTTCATTCAAGGAGGTAGCGCAGCAACCAATCTGGGTTGATGTAATGGTAGAGGAGTATGACTCTATCATTCGAAACAGTGTGTGGGATGTTGTCCGAAGACCTCAGGGAAAGTCAGTGGTGAGCTCCAGATGGCTTTACAAAGTAAAGCAGGCAGCAGATGGCAGTGTTGAGAAACATAAGGCAAGGTTTGTTGCCTGGGGTTTCTCACAGGTCGAGGGGATCGACTACGATGAGACTTTTTCTCTCGTAGCAATGTACTCATCAATTAGATCAATGTTGGAACTATCAGCTCAAATGGGGTGGAAGATCCACCAAATGGATGTGAAGACAACATTCCTCAATGGGAAGATTGAGGAGGAGGTGTACATTGAGTAGCCAGAGGGTTTTGAGACCTTTGATCGTGAGTCGCACGTGTGCCGACTCAAGAGGGCTTTGTATGGGCTGAAGCAAGCACCTCATGCTTTGTACACTAGGATCAACAACTATTTCACCTGGTTGGGCTTCACCAAGAGTGAAGCAGATGTGAACCTCTACCACATCATGGGAGAAGGTAAACCATTGATCATTGTTTTTTATGTCGATGATCTGATTTTGACAGGTGATGATCAGCTGATATAGTCTTGCAAGGAGGACCTTGCAAGAGAGTTCAAGATGAAGGACATGGGCCTTATGCACTACTTTCTAGGCATGGACATGTGGTAGAAATATGGTGAAGTATTTGTGTCTCAAGGCAAGTATGCCAATGAGATACTCAGGCGCTTTCACATGGAGAAGTGCAAGCCATGCAGACTCCTCTAGCTGGGAACTGGAGGAATGAGGATTCTACATAAGGTGAGGTAGTAGCTGCTACTGTTTATCGACAATTGGTGGGTTCACTTATGTATCTGGTGAACACATGACTCGACTTATGCTTTGCAGTCAACTAGCTGAGTCAAGCTATGGTTCAGCCTACCAAGCTGTTTTGGAAGGTAGTGAAGCATGTGCTGAGATACCTCAAAGACACATCTCAGTTCGGATTGTGGTACAGATGGACAAAGGGAGTGAAGCTTCAGGGCTTCACAAATGCAAATTGGGTAGGGAGTCCATCAGACTGGAAGAGCACTTCTAGAGGAATCTTCAACCTTGGTTCAGCTACAGTTTCCTGGTACAACAGGAAACAGAGATCAGTTGCACTTAGGTCAGCAGAGGTTGAATACATGTCTGCTAGTTAGGCTACACATGAGGCCATTTGGATGCGGAAGATTCTAGTGGGATTTTTTGGTCAAAGGATGGATCCTACAGTGATCTACTGTGATAACCAGAGTTGTATCAACTTCTCTAAGAATCCATTTCTTCATGACAGGTCCAAGCACATTGATATCTGGTATCACCATATTCGAGACTGTGTGGTCAAGAGGATCATGTTGTTGCTGTATGTTTTGACGAAGGAACAGGATGCATATATTTTGACTAAGGAATTGTCAAAATGCAAGTTCGAGTTCCACAAAGACAGGATTAGGGTTATTGATAACCCCTTTCTTGTTGAAAGGGAGTGTTGAAAATAGAAACAAGAAATACTAAAATTAGCACTGCTATAAATAATAGTTCAAATAGTGTTGAACATAGCTATAAGGAATGAAAAATGGATGTGCTAAAAATAGCATTCTATAAATAGTATTTTGGGATACCTTCCTATTTTAGTCAGTCCCTAAACTAAAATAATGAAGTAAAATTCAAATTTGATCTTAGCAGCTATTTGTAAAATAATTAATTAATTCATCTTGAGTTAATTAGTTAAGGAAAATCAAACATGAAGTCTATGTGGGGACATGCAACAGTTTCTCCATTAATTGAGGAATTTATCCATCAGTTAAAGAGATAAGGATGAGTTGTAAAATTGAGTTGTAATTAGTTGGCTCAGTTAACTAAGTCAAGTCCAGTTAGATTAATTCAAACAGTTTGTTGAATTAATGTAAGTTCAATTAGTTAATGCTTGCATGCATGTAACTACTGCACTTCAGATAACGAAATATTCTCTCATAAATAACTCATGCATTTCAGTTCAGATAGAGACCCAGTTGAGATCAGATGGAGGGGCAGTGTAATATTAGTTGCTAGAATATTCCATTGTGAATATTCCTTGCATGCAGAAGGAATTCTTTCCTTGAGGATTGCGTAATTACCTCTTTGGGTTTTGTGAGTGTGATGAGGCCAATTCACACATGTGGCTTCACTGGACCCCAAGAAAAACTGCGCAAGGAAATAGGAGGCTTGGAGGGCTTGAGGAGGACATATACTATGTCTATTCATTCTTGGAGTTGTATTGTTTGATTGCAGAGAGAGCAGGATAGCTTGAGAGATGATTCGTTTTGTAACTTGAACAAGATTTCCACTTGTATGATAATATAGAGATTGGGGTTTTAGGCTGAGGTTTTCCCCGGGTCATTTCTTCTGTGTTATGTGTGATTAATTTCTTATTCTCAGTTATATGTGTTCTCTTGATCTTGCTCAATTCGATTAAGCTTCTCCAAAGTGTTGTAGAAGTAGATCTTGTATTGTGTTTTAGTATATTGCATAATCTGTTGATCTACAGTGGGAATTTCTACAAGCTTTGTTGGATAATTTTCGTTTGAGATTGCAAAAATGACTCGTGTCAATCATCATCATGTTTGCTTATGGAAAAGGACTCGTAATCAAATGGAAAGTTTAACTAACCTACTACTATACCTCCAAGTTCTTTATTGATGCTAAGATTGTTGGTGGAAGGTAATTGAAACCAGACTAGTTTTTTTTAGATTCCATTGCCCTTGATATCTTCTTTGGTTAACATACAAAGTTTCAGATATCACAATCCTGGATCATGCCTGGGACATGTAAATTGGAAGTTTAGATTAAAAAATAACTTGAATGCATAAATTCATCTATAATTTCATATCATAGAAACAACTAAAAAAATGACAAGTTTCTAGTGTGGGCATGCAAAGAGCATTTTGTGCTCAACCCGTTCCAAGTGTAAGTCATTTTTTATTGCTTTAATGATAATGGCAACTTTCAGAATGACTTGAGTGCTCTTAAAAGCACCAAGTAATTTATTTATACTAAGTTCATTTTCTCATGCTTTTCTTCTTGCTTGTGTTTCTTGCTTTTTATTCACTCTTACTCTGCTAATAGTGCAGTTATTTGCTCCAATATATCTGCCATTAGGCTTGTTGTATGGCTGTGTAATATTGGACTCGATGTAGATATGACATGGACCCCTTCCCCTTCCCCTACCCCTTATGCCATCTCTGTAACATATCGATCAGGTGTTGAATCTGACTAACAACAACCAATTTCACATGGCTTCATAAAGCTGTTTTTTTCTTCGACTTTAGGGTTAACACTCTATCTCCAACAACAAATCACTTTTTTTTGTATGAACAAAAGTACAATGTCTATCTTTAAAATCACTGTCTTAATATTTCGTTACTAGTTTTTGAGAAAACTCCTCATCTTTCGTACTCTAAAAAATACTCCCATGAAAACAAAAACGAAAAAATCATACATAAATTTGTTGGCCAAAGGCCCACTCTAGGAAGCTTGTCTCAGCCCTTGTTTAGGGTTGTTGTTGGCCAAAGCCCAACTCTAGAAAGCTTGTCTCAGCCTTTGTTTAGGTTTATAAAAACATATGCATTTACAACATAACCAAACTTTTGTTACAGTGAGGGGCACCATAATGGACCCCAATTTATATTGATTGTGAATTCTTAGAACTATCTACACACGTTCTATTGTAGGGATATTCAACTTATTATTGAGAACACAAATCTCATTATCCTTAACGTTGAGAAGCTCTTGGTTGGGCTAAAGATCTGTGGGATTAGTATTCATCTTTATTCACTTTTGATCTAAGTTTGCTATCTTGGCCTATCTTGCCTTATGGCCAACCCCTCCCCTGATTGTTTCAGCAGTTGTAGTTTGTCATTAGTGCCCACCCCTTGAGATTGACACTCATTGTGGTGGTATTAAAATTTATCTACCTTGTTGCATAACTTGCAAAATGAGTTCATTTTTATTTTCATAAGATCTCCCTTCTCATCTGTGCATATTCTGCCCATAAATTACTGCCCTCTAAGGGTGGGTCAGTGATCTAGGCCCGGGTGTGATGAAGGACCCTTCTAAGACCTTTTACTTTCATTATGTGTTAAATTGCATTTTTAAAATAACATTAATGAATACATCTGCATGCGGAAAGGAAGAGGAACATAAAAATCAACAGCAACATAAAAACATAAGCCGTTGATAACGGAGTTCGTCTAGGAGGGACTACGTCTCCAGACCCTAGTGTCAAGATGGTGTAGGCCGCTGCATTAAGTGCTGTCAATAGTGATGATGTACAGAAGAGATGATGTTGCGATCATACAAGGAAAATGCCCTCACACAGGAGTGGCTCTAATAGATGTTCCACTACAAGAACTCTCAATCAAAAGACTCTTATCAGTATGAAACAAAAAACATGCATGATGAACATCTCGCCAACATGGCATAAAAGGGATTTCAAAAACATGCATGACGACAACAAGAGTATCCCATCAACATGCAATAAGGGATCTCAACACATAACATGACCAATCATGACAACAAGTACATCGCATAGGAAATTCCGCGCCACATCAAGCAGGAATCATAAAAATTAGTAAGGAACAAGATCCCACGTCGAACATCAATCAAGGACCTGTGCAACACAATGCAAAAAGAAGAAGTACATGAACACTGCATATACCTCACAACCAAGGGCCATCTGACGAAGCGGATGTCAAACTGCTGAAGCTGTTCGGGCCATCAATCTCACGACATCAATTGCATGACTGCTTGCATATGGATGTTGACACCTACATTCCACTCAGAAAAGTGGCTGAAGAATAGGATGAGAGAATGAGAAATCTGAATGCACCATCAGATTTGTGGCGTTGAGTAGTGTAAAATCGACTGTCCAAAATACAAATTCTGAAAAGTTGAGAATCTCGGGCTGAAGGAATCTTTTAGATTCCCGCTGGGATTCCTCAAAGATTTTGTTCCATGGATGGACTGGAAATCTGCAACTGAGATGGTGAATCTAATCTCACCATTGTGATCCCTGCGGAAAACCAAGAAAAACAAGTATAAACTTGACTATATTCCGACATGGCAAAATTTTACCTCCTCGAGAAAATTGCATGGCTCATGGTTTCGCTCCCTATTTTTGCAACAATCATGGTTCCACATGCATTCTAAAAATTACCGAAAAATTCAGAACTCTAATGGAGAAACAGACAGCGCCATTGCATTCGTGGCGATGAGAGGTGTTGAATCCATATAAAATTTGTCAAAATCTGACAAAGTGAAAATTTGGCCCTCCTGCAAAATTCATGGTTCCTGCATTAAAAATTAATTAATTTGCCTCGATTTGCATGCCCACTCCTGGTTCCTCCATCTCTGTCTCAAACTACATGCAATGGTAAAATTCTGGGTTTATATTAAAAGTCACCGATGGATAAAACAAGGTGACGGTTGGCCGCATTGGTTAAAAGTGGATTTGGTTGAGGAGGGGTCGGGTGGTCAAACCCCACCCCTCTCATTTTACCACCTTATGGTTATAACCAACAAAAAAAAATATATGAGCGGGGGTCGAGTCCGCATTGGGTGGCCTGCCCCCGTACTCCCCACGCATTTGAATTGGTTGTATGGTTTAAGGTTGGGCACTTAATGTTTCAATGTGGTTGGTTATGGGGTTGGCCCACGTGGCCGGGCGGCTTCAACTCCTACTGGCGTCACTATTAGTGATGCGTAGGTTGGTTGGGGGTGGTGGGGTTGGTGCCCCCCACCCCCTTTTAATATAATTTTTTTTGTTTTTAAAAACAATAATGCAATTTTTTTTTTTAAATTCGTTTTTTGATCGTAGGAGTCAAATTAACGACCCCACAATTTCGCCTGGAATCCAGTGGCCGAAAAAAGTCCAATTTGTAGTCTCCTTAAGCCCACCCAGTCATAAAAAATTCAACCCAACTTTGACTACTTCCAACTTCCTCATCTGGACTCGGATTGATGAATTGTTCGCACCACTGCGATCAGGACGACGAGATCTACGCTCTAGTCATGGTTTGAGCATAATCCAAACACTTTTATTTTTGAGCTTCCCTGAGTCCTCCTTGTCCTGTGTGTGTCTCTGGAGCCACCTGGATCAGTCAGGCTAACCTTGTGATGCACTAAGCTGAGAAGGAATAGTTGACAAGTTCTGAACAATTAGCCTCATTGGTCGTCCTCTTCTTGTCTGATTGTGCTACAACTATAGTTGTAAGGGCCAATTGTTGAGAATATCCTTCAGGGAGGCTCACTTGCTCCCATGTTTCTAGGTTGGATTCTTTCTCTAGAATCTCATCTTTTTCATGGTTATATGCAAACAACCTCATGTTCACCCTCATTCTTGAAAATATACCATTAGGATCATACCTCAGGCTGGGTGCTTTGCTCAAGTCCACTGATCCTAGGAGTCCTTCCCCATATGCTGGTGCAGACCTAGTCTTCACAATGAAAGGTCCCTGCTCAGTTCAATTGTCTACTTGACCTCACCAATGTCTCTCCATTACATTTTGGAATTTGCAATGGACATAAGTTTCGTTTGCTCAATAAAACTTGGGACTGGAAAATCAACTTTTCATGTAGCAAGAGAGGAATATATGCAATGGACATAAGTTTGGTTTCCTCAATAGAATATGGGACAACAAGAGAGGAAGATCTGCAATGGACATAAGTTTAGTTTTCTCAATAGAATTTGGGACTGGAATATCAACTTTGCTTGTAAATAGTGCCTCATATACAATGCTTGTTGGAGCAGGCCCGTGTTTGGTGGAAAGGTAACTACAAATTGGTTCCCCCTACCTTCTTGACAGAGATCTATGTTGGGCGGAGTGGGTAGCTACTGTAGTGGTATTGCTTGGTTAATGTAAAGATGGAAGGCTTATCTGGTATGATCCATGGAGAAAAAGGTACAAGCAACAAGAGGAAATACAAAAGCACAAGAGTAAGCTTTAGTGTATATAAAACATCCACGATGACCTCACCATTCTTTTTACCCACCCAATAATTTAGACACCACACACTTTACTAGAAGATCATTTTTAAATATGAGCCTTCACACTATTAAATATAGAAACTAGGCCACTCTCTAGTTGAGTAGCCAAGTGGATCCTTTTGTTTTAAGAAATTTATCTATAATTAATAGCTAAAAAATCAATAAAAGCCAACCAATTACTAACCAACATGTTTATGCAATTCAATCTGATCTAATGGGCGAGGGTGATCCTTTGCCAGTCTACTGTCAACAATGTATCACTTGTTAAGTACTGCATGATTGTAATATAGTTTCTTTCCCAATTCCATACTCATAATATAACATATATTGAATATATAAACAAGAATATCTAAGTTTCTTTTTTGACATAATAAATTACTATTGGATCTTTTCAAAAGTGTATGCGAATTCTTGAGGACCTTATCCTTAAGGATGTAGCTCGGTATCTAGAGATTAGGATTTGAAACCACCTTTTTGTGGGACTAAGATCTCTCAGTCTACTTTGCAACCAATAAAATTTGATTCATCCCAAGACAAGTGAGCCTTCATTAAAACTTTCAATTGATTTGTTGTAGTATGTCATGTACCAAGCATGTTTTGATTTCATTTTATTGCATTATGAAGACTAAATCGAAGTGGACACCATCTTACAAGAGGCACATAGTGGAATTTGTGGTGGTTACTTGGCACATATTCTACCCATATAAATATTATTTATATGGGGTACTATTAGCCTATCATATGCCATGATGTTAAAGACCTTAGCTATCTCCTTGAACAACAAGCTCTAGTCTTGTTTTTGAGAAGGTCCTGCCCCATTTGTTTTGCGGCCATAGTAATTAAATTTACATCCCGCACATGTCCAAAATAAATTCTCTTGGCATTTTCTTATTTATACTTTTATTTGCCTTTGGCATTTGCTAAATTATACTTTTATTTGCCTTTGCTGGGAACTATGCTACTACTTGATCAATTACTTAGTCAACTGAATCAATTGCTTAAGGACAAGTAAGTATTTGCCTTTGCTGGAAATACTGGATCAATTGCTTAGTCAACTAAATCAATTGCTTAAGGACAAATAAGCATAAGATAGGTGCGATCAACTACTTAAAACAAAGACTTGCTGCCCCGCAACCTACCTTGTTCTTTTAAAAATTAACCGAAACTAAAATTAAATTAATCACATGCTTCCCTATGAGATATAAATGCAACTCTCTTTCTGCGAGATTTTCATATATATATAAACTGAAAGTTCTGATAATTTAATTTATACAATAATAATAAAATGAAAAAAAACTATTTATCATAAAACCTCCTCTTAAACGTCGATATTATCTTTTGTGAAATTTGAGGTGTCTTCGTGACACATCTTGTAATTTTTCTTTTCTACGTAGTGATACACATTCAAAATTATCGTACAAAATTCATATACAAATTAATAAATAAAGAATTTTGAATGAAGATTCCGTTTCTAAAGGCTTCCTATTTTAACTTCACCTGGATGACTTTTTAACCTATTGGAAAATTAATCCAAACCTCAGTGGGCATGATACTCACAACAACCATCCTTTGAAATTACAATAACAAATCAAAGACCATTTTTCTTTGCACGGAAAATATTTTGTTTGCAGGCTCAAGGACATAAATTAAATGAAATTCTGAGCGGGGTACAAACTTTCCATTCTGCAACAAATAAAGTGACCATTTAAGGCAGGGTTGGTAAAAATGTTTGGTCAGACTAAGAACAAATGAACATTTAATGCATGGTTGGTAAAAATGTGTGGTGAGACTTCTATTTTGCAACATGTATTCTTCAACATGTGCAGCTCAAAAAAACTATTTTTTATATGAGTGCTCATTCTATAATTTAAGCATTTAAGCAGTTGTTTATAATGCGACTTTTTGAAAGCTTTTCCCGTGGGTTTTTTCGGTCAAAATCCAGCAGCAATTTATTGGAATCGCAAGTTTGATAGCTAGTTTCTGCACAATCAAAGTGTCCCAGGGGTTTTTCAGGTGCTGAATCCAAATATGCACTTAAAAAACCATTTTAACTGCAACAAATCAAGATTTAACCTCGATTTCTTCCGCCGGATTCCGTCAACGGAATCTCCAAAAAGTCGCATTAATTTAATACTTTGACTATTCATGAAATAATAAAATGTATGTTTGAATATACAACTACAAATTCTTTTTTTGGCGGATGTAAGTCTGAGAGGTCAAGGTAAAGGAGACAAATTTGTGGAGCAATTTTTGGTTTGTTATTTGTATTCTGCAACATGTATTCCTCAACATGTGCACCTCAAAAACATATTTTTTATACCAACACCCATTCTATGCTTTAATACTTTGACTATTCATGAATTAATGTGTTAAAATGTATGTTTGAATAAACAAGTACAAAGTCTTTTGTTTTTGGTGGACATAAGTCTAAGAGGTCAAGGTTAAGGTGACAAAAAACTATTTTTTATACAAGCGCCTATTCTATGCTTTAATACTTTGACTATTCATGAATTAATGTGTTAAAATGTATGTTTGAATAAACAAGTACAAAGTCTTTTGTTTTTTTTGGCGGATGTAAGTCTGAGAGGTCAAGGTCAAGGTGACAAAATTGTGGAGCAATTTTTGGTGGGCCTGTGAAAACAAACAGTTACTAGGTTTTACAGTTTGACTAGTGGAGTGTAAATCTCCTTAAGAACTACTTTTTTTACTTAGTGAAGGAGCCACTTTCACGTGGTATCAAAGCAAGTGTAAAATTTTATTAGTGTAAGTGCATGTATTTTTATGGGAGTTAAAAATTGAGTAGGTGTAAAATTTTATTAGTGTAAGTGCAAGTGTTTTTACTAGGAGTTAAACATTTGTATGGCGACATTATTTTTGGAGCATATTTACGAGCAGGGAGATTTTTTTTCTTAAAGATTAAAATGGCAACATCAATCACAAGCTTGACTAATCCTCAAATACCTCAATTTAATGGCAAAAATTATGACTATTGGGCTATAACAATGAAGGCTCTGTTTTCTTCTCAAGATATTTGGGATTTGGTGGAGAATGGGTTCTAGGCACCAGCGGATGCATCAACATATAATAATTTAGATGCATCAACATATAATAATTTTGACACAAACAGAAAATGATTTGTTGAGGGACAACGGGAAGAACAATTCAAAAGCCCTCTTCTACATTTTCAACCAGTTCATGAAAGTATTTTCCCAAGGATTGCAACAGCAACAAAGTGCATACAAGCATGGGACACCCTCCAAACAACCTACCAAGGCATGGAAAAAGTAAAGAAGAAAACCTACAAATGTTAAGGAGAGATTTTGAGACACTTTGTATGAAAGGGTCTAAGAATGTAGACTCATTTTTTACATAAGTAATTGGACAGGTTACTCAAATCAGGTCTCATGGTGAGACACTTGAAGAAAGGAGAATAGTTGAGAAGAATTTGAGAAGCCTTCTAGTAAGATTTGGTGCCAATGCTGTGGCCATACAAGAAACAAAGGATCTCTCACAATTTTTAGTGGATGAGCTTCATGCATCATTGATTTCTCATGAACATAGAATGAACAAAACAACAAAATCCTCATTGGAGCATGCCTTAAAGACACAAGTTTCATTTGATCAAGGTAGAGGCAGGGGAAGATCAAATGCTAGAGGAAGAGGAATAATCCCACAGATAGGTGGAAGACGCAACCCTTCAAGCTCAAGTGGAAGGGGCAACAATCAAAATTCAAGTCAAGGCCCAAGCCAGCATCAAGCACAAGGTTTGTAGAAATTCTTTGTAGATTCAAATTGTAGATTGTAATATGCTAAAATATTTGACTTGAATCTACTCTATTCTTCAGTGGAAACAATTAAAAATCAATGAAATCACGAAGCATAAAAGAGAAAGAATTAAGTCACACATAACACAATAATTTTCTGGGGAAAGCCACAGCTAAAAACCCTTGCTATCTGTATATTTCATTAATCAGAAAATTATGAGAAGATTAAAATTCTTTGCTCAAGACTGAGAAACATCTGCATAATCTCAATCTATTTCACTGCTTCACAAACAAGCTCTGGCCAATACTTATCCAAAGATATTGCTTGTCAAGATCCTATTTCCTTGCGCAGTTTCCTAGGGAATTAGCCCATATTTAATTGGGAAATTCCTCATCCATAATTGCGTAATCCATCATAGGCCTTCCTTTGATTGCATGCACCACATGTACAATTTAGATGATTATACAACTAATAGTACATTGTCCCTGAAATCTAATCTCGACTGGGTCTTTCTCAAATTTGACATGCATGAGTTAATTATGAGTGAATCTTCAGTTTACTGATTGAGTAGTGCTTGTTACACCCCACGATTGCAGGTTATATCTCACTACAGGATCTCCCACTAATTCCTCCATCAATTGGAACTAGTTTAACTGAATTTAACTCAGTTAAACTGAATTAAATAATTACAACTCAAAAGAACTCAACTTGGCCCCTAAAATTTAGGAACCATTCTATATGACTCTAGATAGACTCCCAACTCGAATGAACTAAGTCAACAAAGTCAAATTAACTTAGTTAACTATTACAAGCTGCTATGACAATTAGAATTATAATTTATTCCTAATTTAATCCAAGGACAAAATTAGATTAGGATTTTCTTGTTGCATTTTTGATATTCCCTTTCAACAAGAAAGGGATTATCTTCTACCCTAATCCTGCCTATGTGAAAATCGAGTTTTCATTTTGACAATGCCTTTGTCAAAATATATGTATCTTACTCCTCTGTAGGAATGTATGTTAGGAAAAATATTGAGATGGGGGGGGGGGGGGGGGGGTGTGAATCCATATTTTAAAACTTACTTGACCTTCTGATTTTCTAGTCATATTTCTGTACGCGAATTTAATGAAGTGAACCTGCGTATGTATGTTATTTATGTAGACAACCATCATATATCCAGTTAACTATCTTTTCAATTAATTCTTCATCATTTTAACTTGAACCAATGTATTAATCCTTCATTAGGCATTAATCAAATAGTAAACAAGTGCAATAAGAAAAAAATAAAGCATCACACATAGTCAACGCATATGAACACCAAGATTTTTAGGTGAAAACCCAATGTGGAAAAAAACCACCACTGTTGTCATCTCTGTCTTCTTCTTAGATATATATATATATATATATATATATATATATATATATATATATAGATATATATATATATATATATATATATATATATATATATATATATATATATATATATATATATATATATATTATATATATATATATATATAATCTTTTACTGACACAGACTTATTCTAGCACCTAGTCACCCACCTGTAGAAGCCTACAACCTTATTTCGTTCTCTAACACCTACTGGAAGGCAGCTAAAAACCCCTTAAATTCAATTCCTTGTGGATCACTTTTTAAAATGTATCAAATTAGATCCACCTGATCAACTTGTAGGCCACCTTTCATCAAATTTTCATATAGGACCCACTACCATCATCAAATCACTGAATCAACTAAAACAGATCAATCAATGAATCTCATTGCAACCAATCAATCTAAACCAAAACAAATCATGTGAATGTACTATCAATCATCAACCCATACATTGTTACTGAAACCAACTGCTTCCACTTCAAACCCTGATCAACAATATGTCAAAATATATACGCCAATGTTCTTAAGAATATCCATGTATATACATGCTTTTAATGAAACATACATGTGTACAGATATCAAAACATGAACCCTTAGACTGAATCACTGCATTGCTGAAACCAATCACAAACACATGTATCATTCATCATAGATTTATGAGCAAATTATAGATCATTCATACCAGTTCAATATTTCATTCACAAACCATTCAACTTCATCAGAACTATCACACACATATTATTATGAATAATACCTCATCAACAGAAAACAACAATCATAACAAGACTAATAAGACATCATTAGCTGCACATACTTCAGAAATCGTAACATATGTACATGACCCTTACAAAATACATTCGCGTGTGTACACACATTTCACAAAGCATATCCACATACAAATATGTTCATCCTATAGAATCGATATACAACTATATAGAGGTAGACCCGCATATGTACTTTCCTTTTCTAAGAAAAATTGCGTATAGATTTGTAATTATTGACTCATTCCTTCGCTGCACAATAGAACTTCAATCAAACCCAAATATCGGAAAACCCAGTGACAAACATATGTTAGAAAATTGTTATCATAAATCAACCCATAAGCAAATAATGTAGTCATTTCAGATTTGATCCCACATCACATTCCTTGTGCAACCTTATTTCAAATTAAAAAATTCATCAATATTGCATTACTCACACATGAAACACTTTGATCTTCATCTCCTTATATAGCTTAGGCCTTATCCAATACCACAGGTCAAATCCTTATTAATGTTGATGGTATTCTTAGACAAGATCAAATATTCGTTGTCACGTTCATTACTATGGGGCAATACCATGGTAAAGATTCCCGGTATTTAGGATACCATGGTGCAGAAACTATACACGCTTTGTCTTCTCCATACCCACGTATGTACGCAATTTTTCCTCACAAAACCCTCGTGTATTTATCAAAACATCACCTTTATCATTCTTCTGTCTCTGGACTACTATGCCTTTGTCCAAAATCTCTTTCACATATGTACTATCTTGTAAAATCATCATGTTAGCATCATGTTCAACAATCTTCATCAAGGAGGTTGCCATCAAATACAACACATTTATCATAATGCCAACAATCTCCCCCTTTGGAGTTGATGATAACCATTGTGGTGTTTGGTTACCAACCATCTGTAGATACATGTAGATATACCAAGTTGCTTTCCAAGCAAGCTTTCTCCAAACATCAAGCTACCCCCTCACCCCTTTTGACATCAAGAGAAGCTGACCAATGTTGAATGAAGTGTTGTGATCATGGAATTAAGTGTTGTTGAATACTGATCACTGAATGTGGACCATGCTCCCCCTAAGCACATGCTGAATTCAAGATATACAAAGAAGTGACTAGACATGACTTTTCCTATCACCAATAACTGATATTGAACAATCTCCCAAAGCAGTGAGGTTACATATTACATCAAATCGCCAACATGGGATGACATATATAATTGAGTTGACCCCAATAGTCCATTCATGGCTGAATATTACAATTATTACATCACAAGTATTTACATGAACTTTACATCAAATGACAGATATGACATTTATAACCAAGACCAAAGACCTCAATAGGGAGGTAGAAAGATAATTATAATCTTCAATACTATATACCATATAGGATTTGTACTATAAGTAATGGACAACAACACCATGAACCTCATCAAAAAGTAGGTCAAGAACATGTGTTTCTTTAGCAACATCATCAAGAAATCATAATTCCAACAATTTACTATAAGAATCAAGGAAAAATGCTTCCCTTGAACTTGTGCCAACTATTCATTGTTAGATCTGATTATATCAACTTATTCACCAGTCAGGTCATTAAAGAAATTTTATTCATCAGAGAATCAATGTCATATTGGAGCAACTCATAAACCATAAGTATCTGATCCTCAGCAGACTGTATCTAACTAATATCAGAATTAGCAAACAACACTTGTCAGAAGCATATCATAACTTTTCTTTGAGTTAGATCTATTGATACTTCATCACAAGGAAACATATGCAACTGTATAGATCAAAATACACATATATACACAACTGTGCTTCATCAAATCCATGTACGGACAATAAACTACAAAAAATTTCACTTTCAACTCCCCTACACTTGAAGGATTGGTTAAAATGATTAACATAGCGATGGAACAAAGACCACTCCTAATTTCTGTATGAGATATTCAAAGGAATCATGTGGAAGAGGATTTGTAAATATATCTGTAACTTGTTCTTTTGAGGGAACATACTCCAGTTTGACCTTTTATTCAAGCACATGTTCTCTCACAAAGTGATATTTGATTGGAATATGCTTGGTTTTTGAGAGCATGACAAGATTTTTAGAAATACTTATGGCACTGGCATTATCACATAGAATGGAAATGGGTGGAGAGAAATTGATTTGAATATCTTGCAATTTTTGCATCATATATAGAAGTTGTGTGCAACAAGATGCATCAACAACATATTAATCTTGTGTAGTAGATAAAGAAATGGAGCTTTCTTTCTTGTGGAACCATGATACCAAGTGGGGTCCCATGTAAAATGATCCTCTAATAATTCGTTTTTGGTCATCAACATTTCCTGACCAATCTCGAGCTGTGTAAGCATGAAGAGTAATATTTTCATCTTTTGGATACCATAAACTTTGAACATACCTTGATGGAGTCTTTTCTGATGCTTTTGTACTATCACTTCCTTCTTCTGATGTTTCATTGATTCTTTCGTCAACATTATTTTGACTACTTGTAGGAGTATATTCATCATCTGTTGGTGATTCCTTTTTGGTACATGTGGATGCTTCATCAATAACAACATCTATGCATTCAACAATATTTTGAAGTCATTTATTGTAGCATGTATACCCTTTTCTTCTTGAAGAGTATCCAAGGAGAATTCCTTCATGAGTTCTAGCTTCAAACTTTCCAAGTTTATCATCATTATTCTTTATGTAACATTTCCTTCCAAACACTCTAAAATTCTTAATGGTTGGAGATTTACCAAACCATAGTTCATGAAGGGTTTTGTTGCTGTTTACCTGAACATGAGCTTTGTTGAGGATATTTACTGATGTATGTGTTGCTTCCCCCTAGAAGGTATGAGGTGTTCCATACTAATCAAGCATGGAACGTGCCATTTGTTGGATTGTTCTGTTCCTTCTTTCTTCCACTCCATTTTGTTTAGGAGTTTTAGCTATAGAAAGATGCCTCTTAATGCCATGTTGTTCACAAAAGTCAAAAAATTGATTTGATATAAATTCTCCTCCCCTATCAGATCTAAGACATTTGATTTTCAAATCAAACTGATTTTCTACTAGAGCTTTGAAGACTTTCAATTTATCAAATGCTTCATATTGATGTTTTAATAAGCCAATCCAACACATGCGAGTAAAATTATCAATGAATAATATGAAGTATTGCTCCCCCAGAGGAGACTTATTAGGACCACACAAATCAATATGAATAAGTCCAAGTGGCGTACTTGAAGTACCTTCTTTGGCATTAAATTGCACCTTGGTTTGCTTATCAAATTGACATGATTTTCATATGGTACTTTCTGGTGCTCACAGACTTTGTCAATGCATCTTGAGTATTCTTCAAAGTGTCCACCTTTATCAACAACAACTTTTTCTCCTCAACCATATCCCTCATGAAGTGATACTGAACATTAATGTGATTTGTCTTTGAATGATAAGAAGAGTTCCTTTCCAATAAAATTTCACTTTAGATGTCACATTCTATCCCTATAGCTCGCTATACTAACCCCATACTTGAACACAATTTCTGCAACCAAACTGCTTCGTTTCTTGCATGAGTGGCTGCCATGTATTCTACCTCTATAGTTGAAAGTTCCACTACAGACTGTCTCTTGCTCATCCAACTGACTGCACCTCCAAATAGGTTAAACACATACCCACTTGTAGATATTCTCTGATCCAGATCTCTAGCCAAGTTTTTATCAACAAATCCATAGATGTCCCAAACTCTGTCCAATCCTGGTATTTATTGGTAGCACAAACCATAATCACTAATGCCACTCAAATACATGTGTTATGAAACCAACTCACAAAAAGATAGAAAATATAGATGAACGCCTTAGAAATAAGCATATTCAAGGGGGAAACCTCATTTACATTACACAAATGAACAATTCTTAGATGATTCAAATGACAAAACCTCTTTCCTATATATAGGAGTCTA
>APFE030043969.1:0-14658 GCA_000404065.3 Pinus taeda | reverse complement strand
ATCTCTGCTGGCCTCTATCTCTCTCTCGGTATTCTCTGGCTGCCTTGTGTTGGGTGGTGGTGCAATGTCACTACCTCGGAACCCCTGAAATTGTTGTAGAACTGCCTCTCTAGGGCAAGCATGGATGGTCCCCCGAAGTAGAGGTTGAATCTCCTGCTTGAGAGATTCGTGGCTAAACAACCGGTTGACTAAGTTAAACAGAAGAGTGAACAGTGAACTGATTTTGTTTGCAAGATGTATGAATGAATCCCAAAATGAGAGTTCCTCCCTCCTTATAACTCCTTGGGCCTCCCTTGCCTCATGTAGGCCCCTCCATCCACCTATTCGAATTTCCCTCCAAGCTATTCGAATGGGCCAATTCAAATCCCCATGTGGGTGGCCCCCCACATTCCACTAGCATCCAAATTAAGTCGAATTGCCTCCTAAGTCCCTAAATCGAAAATGATGGGTTCTCTTCCTTAGCCAATATTGTGCAAAATTGTGTAGCAGCACCTTGTTACAAATGTGTTTGATAAGAGACATGACAAAGGTGCAATGCTTCAAGTGTAATGAGTTTGGACACTATAAGAGGGTCTGTCCAAATCAACTGAACAATAAGAGAAATGATAGAAGTGAAGCTCATTAGTCGAAGCAGTGTGAGAACCCGAGAAGAATCCAAAGAAGGAAGAAGTGAAGGATTTTTACTAGTGAAAGAAGGTTCACTAACTTCTAGGTTCTCTATGAATGGGTTTCATGCTCATTATTTATGGTCTTCTAGGTAAAAGCATGTTCTTCGTGCTTCTAGGGTTTTTTAAGTCTTAGGATTTATTGTCATGAGTCAGTGGAGCCAACATCACGTTTATAATACCCTTTCGGGCAATTTGTAATTGTAAAAGAGAATTATTTTGAGTCTAGAAAGTATTGGAATCTCTAAGAGTGCAAGCCGACACAAAGGAGGAAATTCGACCCCTTGAGAAGGCTATATAAAGAACAGTTCGACTTCAATTGAAGATACACTCTCAAGTTTGATCTACAAGAATGAATTCGATCTATAGCTGGGTAGCTTCAAGAAGGAGAGCGAAGGTCAAGAAGCAGGAATAAGGACAAAATTTCTTGGTTTTTGAGCTCTATCTCTCTTACACGTGCGAAATTCTAGGGTTTTTGGGTTGCAGGAAGAGGCAGAAGTTGCAGAGCTGAGTTGCAGTAGGACGAAGTGCACAAACTGGTAGTTGGAAGGAAGGAAACTCTATACCTCATTGATCTTAGGAAGAGCTGTCTTGCTCTTGGAAGGTCCTAGAAGAAGGTCAAATTAGGGTTTCTTCAGGCGTTGCAAGGTGGAAGTTGCAGGTTGAGTAACAGTGCATTAGTGATCAAAGTTGTAGTGTGTAGCTGTTTGGTACGAATTCAAGAAGGACTTGAGGAAGGGCTGACTTGGTACTGGGAGAAGGACTTGGTCTAGGGATCGGGTCTTTGTATCTCATTTGAAGCAGATTCTGAGAAGAGAAGAGTTTCTGGGTTTTCCCCTTGGAGGGGTTTTTCCCTGGCTAAAAGCTTACATTTGTTTCTTGTTTTGTTTTTATTGTTTCTTAATATTCTTTGATGAAAATATCTAACTAAGAGAACACAAAGAAGATAATTAAGATTCATAAGCAAGTATTAAGGTCATAGAAAATAAGTATAATAAGTTGCCACTTTACTTTTCTCTAACACTGCCCCCTTCACATGACACGTTTCATCTCAAGTAGTATTGATTGGCATGATTATCTTGGTCTTTGAGTGATATATTGGATAGAAAGCCAAATTGAATGGCACCTTGGTTATCACATTGAAGTGATGTCTACTGCTCATGATGAAGTCAATTCTCTTCCAGAAGTGACTGCCATCATGCACCTATACGAGTTGGTTCTTGGTTGTTTTTGTACTATATATGCTGTGTCCAAATTTACTAGGTGTATCGTTGGAGTCAAAAACGGGTTAATCGTATCCCCACCCTTTTTAATATCTATAGAGTGTTGAGAAATCTAGGGCATAACAATTAGGTGATTTCTCTTCTAATGATAACTACTTGTGAATGCCTTTTACTTCATTAGATTACGATCTTCTCTTTAGTTAGATTATTATAGTGTTCTTCTTCATCAAACAACTACCAAAGCATAAACAATAAAGAGACAAGAGACACAAAATATAGGCGATCAGCCAGGGCCAAAACTTCTCCCACTTGAGAGGAAAACCCAAACGAATTCTTCTTCTTATAAAGAGTTCGATTGACGAATACCAAGACCATGACCAAGACCCTTGACCACAACCCCTCCAGGATCAAGTCAATCTGATGAACCATTTTCTTGCACAAAGTCAACTTTAGTTAAACACACCTTCCAATGATGATGGCTTCTCCTTCGACCCCCTTTTTTAGGACCTGCAACCTTTTGTCTGCAATTTGATTTAACTGCAGAAACCCTAGATAATCCGTGTGGTCAAGATAATGGAGAAATTGGCTTCCTTTCTTCTTCGTTTGATGAGATATCTTTACTTCAACCACTCGACCTCCAATATGACTCCTCTATCAAAATTTAGTCTTCTATGGTGACTGCAATCTTAGCCAAGAAGTGTTCCCTTGTTGCAGATCATATGTGTGGAAAGGATGTCTCGAAACAGGCCCAAAACGATTCTATTTTTCTTTCTTCCTTTTTGTTGTTCCTTCACTATGGTACATGACTCCTTTTTGTTGCTAGATCCAACTTCTGTGATTGTTTCTATGTGTCCTTTGGGAGAGGCCGAGTCCTCCTTTATATAGGCGTTGCTGAGCTTCCAAAATAAGCGACATCTCTTGACAGGCTGACTTGACTTGTGGTTTGTATCCTTGATCTTGGAGGGGTTTCCTTTACAATTAGACTCATATTGACTCAAATAAATATGCAACATACCCAAGAAGAGTTATTCATACATGACAAAAATTCTTTTGACTCTATAAACTCAATGACATGTCCTAGAAGCTCTCAATGGGAGCTTGACCTAAAATAAATTTCCCTCGAGCATGAAACCCATGCCTCAAGAAACAATAATTCTAAATTTATTTTTCTCTTTTCATTGAATACATAAAATCAACATTCCATATGTCATTATGAAGACCGAACCTAGTTACATATTTCAACACTCCCTCTTAACTAGGGAAGTATTAATAATCCATACAAGGTATATGGACATTCTCAATATGAGGAATTCTCATAAGAGTCGTCAGATTGGTAACCCATCTGTATAGCATCATATCAACCAACATTGTAACATAGAAAGGCCTTGACTAATAGCTCTATCTCTTCACAAGATCAGAGCACAATGCTGGTGAGACCAATGATGTATAGACACCCTCATCGTTGTCTCTCTCGGAACATACCCCACTCGGGTTCTCAGGGTGTGTTCTCAGGGTGGGTTCTCAAGGTGCGTTCATTAAAGAATATCGGTCCTCTATGAATACTCTTATCTTGGATGCCCTAACTCATCCTCAAAGAGCATCGGATTCTAGATGTTTACCCAGTCGTTCATTCTTTCTTCCCAAGTGAAGAAAAGAATGATGTGTCTATCTCTCCCTCTTAATTAGGGAGGATATAGCTATTCCAATGAAGGAAGGTACCTAAGCTCCCTCTTAGCTTTAGGAATTTGCTTCCAAGTTTCAACCAAGTAAGAAACTTGTTTTCTAGGCTCCCTCTCAGCTAGGGACCTACAACTCCTTAGGTGGAGATGATGGGACAACCAACTGCTTGAAGAACTCCTCCTCACGATGTCATGAACATCTTTTCTTTATTCAAGAGTCTTCATGTTTTGGGACTTCTTCGTAGGGCACAAACCATCCATCACTTTCATCCATGAGTCAATCATGTCATTATTCCTTTCATCGAGAAGTGATCCAACAGTTCATATCTAGCCTTTCTTTGTGCCATGCTTCCTTCTTCATGCCATGTTTCCTTAAGGATCTTTCATCCTACTACATGGACATCATGGGTGGAAGATATCCATAGATCTTCCCTTGGCAGCTCTGCATAAGCCCATTGAGATATTATTGAAAAATGAAGGAATGAACATTAAGTCAAAACTACCTTTGTGATGTTCTTTCATCATGACATCTTCTAGTTCGCGTCAACATCCTGCATACATATTGACACATATCCAAAAGATCTGTACTGTCAAGTGTCTCTTTTTTTTCTTGGACTTCATCAAAGTGTTCATATCTTTCATGGAGATATCCTAGTCAAATTTCTCAGTCCTCGGATGTTGATTGCCTTTTTCATAGTTGCATATTTCGTAATCTCTTCTTTTCTCTCGTCACACATTTCTTTCTAGGAACTTTCATTCATAGTTCCTCCAATTTGTCAACCACCTTATATTCCATATAAGGACATATTATGTTGATTTCATCCAGACAATGATGAAATTTGATGACTAAAAAAAGTTTCCTGCAATCCCAACTCGGTTTTAATTTTACCTTATCACTCCCATTCAGTTAAATGCCCTTTCCCATAAACATACATTCAACATATAGAATTCTGGAAATGAAATTTTCAGATTAAAACACATGAGATTGTCAACACATGTTGAAAATAAATATGGACATAAACAGATTAGCAACACACATAAAAATACACAAGTTTTTGGTCAACTTATACCCATGCAAAACCCCTTCAATCTTCTCCGAGGAAAACTTGTTAGAGAGCTATCCAAATTTATTTATCTTTCAAGTTCAGGAAAAATACATTTGTAGACAAAACAAAACAGCAAAATACAACTTATCTCTTCAGCGCAAAACTCCTTGAAAACCGTGCCCACTTTGCCTCGATTTCCGTACCCACTTGAAGTTGAAAATATGTACAATACAAATATGATTGTACGGACAATATTGTACGGATTTCGTACGAACAATACAGATTTCTGTACTGTTATACAGACGGTATGGTTTTTTCGTTCATTTTTTTTCAAAAACTTCTCTCGAACGGCGTGCAACTCACAACATTAATTGTTGTTCATGCTGGACCTTTTGTTGTCTTTTATGCTTTGATTTTCGTGCCCATTTTTGCCCAGAAATCACTCCTTTAACTTGCTGCAACAATTTCTCTTTCAGAACTTTTCTCCAACTCTCAACCTCCTTTCTCCAATCTACTCATGAAGAATGAATGTAGTCTCTCTTTTCTTTTTCCCCTTTTGTTTCCCTAAATGACTTTTGGCCAACCCTAAGATCTAATGGCTCAGATTCATTTAGATCAAAGGATGAGAATAAATGTGCATTTAATTTTCACTTTCAATTTTTTAACTCACCCATTAAATAAAGTACCCACATTGTACTTTATGTCTAAAGTTACTTTTCACTTTATAATTTAACATTGACTTTACCACTTATAAAGTCACTTTCACTTTATAAAGTCACACTTAGGAAAATAATTATTTTGGACACTTTTCCCTTGGTAGAGACTAACACATGGGAAACCACTTGTCTAAGGTACTTTAAAAATAAACAGACAATGTGTGACCCATGACTCCTTGCATCCTTTCAAAGGTGGAGATCCTTTCTTTTGATCATGCTCTCAAGATAGAGCATTTATCCATGCTATCTGCAAAGATATGACATGACTTTATAGTATCGAATACAAGCATACATACCTCATTTTCTTTTAGGTCATCTTAGACTTCCTTTCAACATCTCCCTTGATTGAAATAACTTCAATTCCTTGATCTGCTTTAGCTCTATTGTGATCGTACCATTATCCCATGAGTTCCCACAAGTTGGAATTTTTGATGAAACACTTTCTTCCATTTGATTGGCGAACCTTCTGATGAAGATTCCAATAAAGGATCTTGAGTATCCTCATCCAACAATTGTCTCCTTTTGATAGACGTATGATGAGCTTTGTACTAGATGACTCTTTCTTCTTTTTCGCAAAAGTACCATTTATGCTTCTCATGAGGTTACGAAGAGCTATATCCTTACATAGACTTCTATTTTAGCCATCTTTCATGCTTCTCTATGATGATGTCACGATCTCTTGCTTTTAATGCTTCTATGATGCAATGATGCATGCTATCATTTTACCTAGTGAATCATGATTAACCATATCTTACAACAGAAAACTTGAGATCATGAACTTGAAAATAACTAGGTGAGGAAGACTATCTCAATCTTAGTAGATATCTTTTACTTCCACTTTCTTGGACTTCTTCTATTCAACTTCCTCCACTTCTTCGCTGATATGGGCTTCTTCTCTACCTCTTTTTTTATTGTCCTTCTTGAGCTTAGGACAATCTCTTTTGTAATGCCCATATTCTTGACATCCATAGCATTGAATCTTAGCCATGTTCATTTTCTTTTTCTGAGGATCAAATTTCCCATATTTTACTCTTCTCCTTGTCATAGCAACATATACTTGATTTTGATCACCTGATCCCACATTAGTTTTAGCCTGCAATTTGGTTTCTTCAATCTCGCATAGTGAACATATCCTGGAATGGAGCAACTTCTTTCTTCCCATAAATACTTGAAGTAAAGTTACCCCATTCCTCTGGTAGTGCATTTAGTACTATAGTGGTCATCTCCTTGTTAGACATTACTTCTCCCAGATCTTGAAGTTGATCCCTTATTTCGGATATCCTCATAAAGTATGAGGCTATCCCTTCTTTTGATATCTTTAGTTTGTAGAATTCTTGCCTTAGAGAGATGACTTCTCTTGTAGTGATAATAGAAAATAACTCTGCCAATTTGTCATATATTTCTTTTGAGGTGTCGAGTTTGGATACATATGGAATGAGGGGATCCTTGATGGATTCTATAAGAATCCTTTGAGCCCTCACTTGCCCTTTCATAAACTTTGCAAGTGTTTGAACATCTTCTTTCGTTGGTTTAGTGATAGATCCTTTGACATGATCCATAACCTCATTTTCAATGAGATTCAGATTTGTCCTCTTCTTCCATGCAAGATAGTTTGAAGCCCCAACCAATTTGTTGCTTTCCTTGCAAAAAGACATTTTGACAGATTTAGACATAAATATACTTGTGAAAAATGCTTCTCTATAGATGATAGAGAACTTTTCCTTGATGAAGAAAGATCTCTTCAAGAGTGATCCTTGACTTCACAAAGAAGGAGATCACTTTAGATCCTTTGATGGAGATGTCCTTGTTGATTATGATCAATGATGACTTCTTGATGCTTCTTGGATGATCTTTCGAGAGAAAATTGCCTTTAGAACTTCTAAAGATGATGGCAACGTCCTTGATCTTGCTTCTCTAGTAAGAAACTTGATGTATAAGTCCTTCAACTTGAGTAGCGTCTTTGTGGTCTCTTGAGATGACTTGAGGATTCCAAGACTCCTTGATGGTGCAGACTTTCTTTTTCGATCTCGAGTTTTGATACTTCTTTGTAGATCTTGACTTCAAGATGATCCTCTTATATTTACTTTGATGTCTTTCTCGAGATTTGATCCTTGAGTGTCCCTTGATAAGATGCAACAATGGTATGTTCTATGCTTTAGCACAATTTACTTCAATGTTCTTTATCAACCCAATGACAATTTCCAATTATATCTAGTAGCAATCACATTAAATTAAACACATTGATAGGTAATGCAAATAGAACATAAAAACATGTGCATAAGAAAAGCCAAGACAAGAGGACACAAGATATGGCAGATGCCAGGGAAAAACCCTAATGTGGGGAACCCTTTGATCAAATATTCTTATTATTATTCAATAGTTCAGTAGAGAAAGAGAGTACAAATATCAAATTATCTTGCCCAAAACAATCCTATCAAATCAGTAGTCAACATCAGTCAATTGCATCCCTAACTAGGAAGTCAACGCTGGTCAAAGCAACACCAAAATGTCCTCCAAGAAGCTCAGTCAATAATAGTCCAATTTGGCCTTCCAACAGGGTCAAAGTAAGCCCAAAACGGTTTGGTCATCCTAGTCAAAGGAGAGAGAGAAAACACTGTTGCAATTTATGCGGTCAAATTTGAAGTCAACCCTAGTCAAACTGTCCCAATCAACTCGATTTTTGTGCCAATGAATGCGACCTCCAAAAATTGAAATTCTGCCCTCAAGATTGTAGTCAACGAACGTAACAATCCCAGAATTCGTCCTGTTGCCACACGTACGAAGTAGAGAGAAGTTGCCTCCAAGCTGTACAGACCAATCAAGAGAGGAGAGAGAGATATGTGATGAGATAAGTGATGTCCATATGAGGAGAGAGGTCACTCCTATTTATTCACTTCGTTGAGGGTGACGAGACACATCTTTTGGGCTTCATGAGCCTACATTTGACTAAGGCCGACCTTGACAATTTGTGCATGAGAGAATAAATTCAAAATTTCATTTTTGCTTGTCAAAATGAGATGATATTTATACCAAAATTGGACCTCTCGAACAGAGGAATCCAATGCAATAATCATTTCCATCGTATGAGATGTCCTAAGGTGGAATTTGGCCCTAGTTGCCAATTTTAACACTCTCTCTCAACTAGGGAGAATTCCACCTGCCAATCCATTTGTCATCATGCCATCCTGTACCATCCCTGTCATCACTGCCTTGCTCTGCTCTGCTTTGTTGAACCATGACGTAATATTGAAGAAGAAGTGATCGAGAGTGAGTCCTAAAATTATACCACTCTTCAATGACAAAAGTTAGCCCTTGATCCCAGATCAAGTTTTAGAACACCAGGCATCCTAGTCATAGGGAGTACGATAGTACACGATGCGTCCATCGGTAGTGCTATTGTCCCTAACCATCTTTTCCCAACTAATTGGCCAGATGAGAGGTACTTCCCATGAGTCATAGACTCCATGGGTAGGATGTGTGCTGGGGCATCAACAAGAGAAGGTGAACCACTCATCCTGTGCATATGTCAATCGTAGGGGAAGGTGAAGCATTCACCCTACATACATGTGTCCTGGTAGGGGAAGGTGAACCACTCACCCTACATACACGTGTCCTGGTAGGGGAAGGTGAAGCACTCACCTTACACACATGTCAATCATCACGAGGTATCATAGGGGAAGGTGAACCACTCAGCCTGTACATAGCGCACCACTAGGGGAAGGTGAACCATCACCCTATGGTCACTCATAGCTCTAAGAAGTACCCCAAGCCCCCAGGAGTTCCCAGAGCTCAATGTCCAACTCATACGGAACCCTCATAGGAGGGTCGTTCCACGACTTCAAGTCTTTCTCGGAAGGTTAAAAATTTGACCTTCCCCAAAGGCTTCGTGAGAATGTCTGCGACTTGCTCATCTGTCCTGATGTTTTGGAGCCTTATTACTATTCGTTGTACCATATCCCAGATAAAGTGGTACTTGATATCAATGTGCTTGAAGCGGTCGTGGAACACATGATTTTCTGATAGGTGAATCCCACTCTGATTTTTGTAGAAGATCACCGTTGTATCTAGCACGTGCTCAAATAGCTCACTAAAGAGCTTCCTCAACCAAACATCTTCACAACAGGCCATACTTGCAGCAATGTATTCGGTCTCGGCGGTGCTTAAAGCAACCGATTTCTGCTTCCGGCTCATCCATGATATTGAAGTAGACCCCAAAGAGAAGCAACACATAGATGTGCTCTTACGATCCACCAAACTACCAACCCAATTAGCATCTGAATATCCATGTAGCCTCAAGTTCCCGACAGTGTATCTCAACCAGTGGATTGTGCCTTGAATATATCTCAAGAGATTCTTAGCAGCAATCCAATGAATGCGATGAGGCTCGACAATAAACTGACTCAATGTGTTCACAGCAAAGCATATCTTAGGACGAGAGTTGACCAAGAACATTAGGCCCCCCACAAGTTGACAATAATCGAAAGGGTTCGCTAATTCGGGCCCAGCAACACTTCCACATAGCTTCTTAAAGTTGAGTTCCATCGGAGTAATCACAGACTTGCAATCCCCCATCCCACATCTCTCAAGTAGCTTCACAACGTATTTTCCTTGAGAAAGGAAAACCTCAATTGGCTTTTGCCAGACCTCCAACCCTAGGAAGTAATGCATCAGTCCTAGGCCGTTCATCTTGAATTTTAGAAGCCAACTCCCTCTTGCATTGATGAATGAGAGGGTCATCACCTGTCAAAAAGAGATCATCCACATAAAGGACTAGAATGAGGGGCTTGTCCTTTCCAACCTTGAAGTATAGGTTGGGGCCAACATCGCTCCTTGTAAATCCAGGCTTCATAAGATAGCTATCAATCCTCTCATACCAAGCCCTATCGACTTGCTTCAACCCGTAGAGGGCTTTCTTCAACCTGCATACATGTGTCTCACGATCTTGAACTTCGACCCCCTCGGGATGTTCCACATAGACTTCCTCTTTAAGCGAGCCATGCAAGAAGGAAATTTTGACATCCATCTGGTGTAGGCTTCATCCTTGCGAAGCAGCAAGGGCTATGATCGAACGGATGGTGGTATATTGGGCAACCGGTGCAAATATCTTATCATAGTCTACTCCTTCCTTTTGAGAGAAGCCTCGAGCAATGAATCTAGTCTTGAACTTTTCAGCACTCCCATCTGCTCCATGTTTGATCTTGTAGAGACATTTTGAAGTGATCACTGACTTGTCCTTGGGTCTAGCAACCACATCCCAAACATCATTCTTCATGATCGACTCATACTCCTCGTTCATCACATCCTTCCAAACTTGGTGTTTCACGACTTCTGCGAATGTGCAAGGTTCAGATTGTACAATGGTACTCATGGTAGCTAAGTACCCTTGGTACCTATTCTGCTTCTTGCTTTCACGAAATGTCCCCCTCGGTGCAATATGTTTCTCAACATTTTCAAGAGTATCTTTGAGCCACAAAGGTCTTTTTCTTGAAGTAGTGGGCTCACTAGGACGTGGATCAATGGGATCCATCGTACCTTCCACACCGGGCAATTAGTTCATCAGACAGAGGTTCATCCTGCTTTTTTGCATCAACGTCATCATTGTCCTTCCTAGGGATAGGAAGATCTCAGACTTTTCTAAGAGAAGAATCTTCATCGAAAGTGACATCATGACTTAATTCAACTTCCCTTTGACTAAGCACATAGATTCTATATGCCTTTGAAGTTTCATTGTAGCCCACAAATGTTCCTTTCTTCCCACATGCATCTAGTTTATTTCTTTTATTTTTCGACTCATGAAAATATACGAGACAACCAAAAATTCTAAAATGAGAAACATTAGGTTTCTTACTGGTGAAAGCTTTTTTGGGTGTCTTGAAGTCCAAAACTTGATGTGGGCATCGTTTCGAACATACACAGCGGCGTTGACAACTTCTCCCCATAAGAACTTTAGAAGACTTTGATGATGAAGCATATCACAGTTGGCTTCTATGATAGTTCGATATGTCCTTTCGACAACACCATTTTGTTCAAGAGTATATGCAATAGTGGTCTCCCTCTTAATGGCAATTCATTTGACTCATATTCAGGTCCATTATCGGTCCTCAATATTTTGATCTTCTTCCTTGTTTGATTCTCGACCAAGGCTTTGAAAGAGCGGAACCATTTGAACACTTCATCCTTCTTCCTTAAGAAATAGATCCATGTTTTGCGAGAGAAGTCATCCACAAAATTAGCTTAGTACAAATATCCACCCAAAGGTGTCACAAGCAACATGCTTGATAGATCAGAATGGACCATTTGAAGATTATCGGTGGCTTGAGTTTCACTTGAGGGGAATGGTCCCTTTGTATGTTTTCCAGCTTCACAACTTTGACGAACACCTTCATTATCTAAGTTGAATTCAGGCATACCTGTGACCATCTTCCTCACATTAGGTAAGGCTTTGAAATGAAGGTGAGCAAATCTCCGGTAAGTACAGAAATGAAGAAATGGAAATTTATTCTAAGAGCATAAATGACAATTTATTCATGAAATGAAACTACTTAAACAAAAATGACATGAGATAAGGTTAGAAATATGATACAAAAAGAATGCCCCATGGCATCAGATAATTTCTTTGTAGAACAATTTGAGCAGTGGGCCGTTTACAGGTAACTCGAGTGGTTCTCCATCCAAGGTGCTCAAATGGTAGGAATTCTGTCCAGCTGCTTCCCTGATAATGTAAGGTCCGAGCCACAAACTGTCAAACTTACCATGATTTCCTGGCTTCTCATTCCTGCGATCCCATAACAAAACCATATCATTGTTAGAAAACATTCTATTCCTAGATGATTTGTCAAAATTTCTTTTTACTCTAGACTGATTTTTACAACAATGCTCAAATGCTCCTCTTCTGGTTTCATCCAATTCTACAATTTGGTCAATCCTGCATTGCACAACATCTTTATTAGATGTAAAACCTTGTAGCAATTGGTAAGCTGGTAACCTCAAATGCACAGGAAGGGTAACATCCAAGCCATAAACTAACTCAAAAGGACTCTTCCCAGTAGAACTCTTCTTTGTAATCCTATCAGCCCACAAAGCATATTTAATTTTACTGTCCCATGCCCGTTTGTTATCCCCTACTATCTTCTTGATTATGGTTATCAAATTCTTATTACTAGCCTCTGCTAAGCCATTACCTTGAGGATAGTAGTTTGATGAATGGGATAAAACAATGCCATACTTAAAGCAAAATGATGAGAATTCAACAGAGCTAAAAGCCTTGGCATTGTCGGTGGTTATTTTGGCAGGGACACCAAAACGAGTGATAATCTTATCTTCAAGAAAATCCATCACTACATTTTCAGTGGCGTGTTTTGTAGGGATGGCTTCTACCCATTTAGTAAAATAATCAGTGGCAGTTATAATCCATGAGTAGCCATTACTTGAATTTTCATTAAATTTCCCTATAAAGTCTAGCCCCCAATGTTGAAAGGGAGCCTCCACGACCATAGGCTGAAGAGGCAAAGAAGCTAACTTTTGCTTCCCAGTGAATAGTTGACAAGCCTGGCAACCTCTAACATACTTGTGCACATCAGCAAAAATAGAAGGCCAAAAATAACCAGCTCTCAAGATTTTGTGGGTAGTAGTTTTAGCAGCATAATGCCCTCCACAAAATCCTGAATGAAACTCAGATATAAGCCTTTTGGCTTCAACTTCATCAACACACATAAGTATTACCCCCTCCGGATTTCTCCAACCCAGACCATCCTTCATAATGCAATACTTAGTTGCTCTGAGCCTTAATGCTCTTCTCTTATGGCCAACTAAATGGTTAGGACATGACAAATTTTGCAAATAATAAATAATGTCTTTATACCATTCAAGTTGACCCAATTCTTAAAGCTTTGATGAAGTTAATTCCGAATCATTTTGACAAATCATTCCTATCGCTTTCTCATTCCCTTCAGTCAAGATTTTGGCCAATCCCTGGCCTTTCACAAGCTTGGTAGGTCTAATATCCAAATCGTACTCCTGAATCTTCGAGACCCACCTAGCTCGAGTTCCTAAGCAATCAGCTTGGACTAAAATATCCTTTACAGCAGAGTGGGGAACAAATACAATTATCCTAGAATACCCCACATAAACTCTGAACTGCTTAAGAGACTTGACTAACGCATAAGCCTGCTTCTCCATGGTGCTATACTTCAACTCAGACCCCTGGAGGGACCTACTCATAAAAGCAATAGGCTGCTCATGCCCCTCATTATTCTTCTGAAGCAACACCCCCGCAATAGTATCTTCGGATGCAAAAGAGAAAATCAAAAACTCCTTTGAATAATTAGGGCTTATCAGAACAGGTGCTTTGACAATAGCATCCTTTATTTCCCGAAAACTTTTTCTACCCTCATTTCCCCAAACAAACTTAACATCTTTCTTTAAGAGGGTTTGGATGGGTTTGGCAATCTCAACATAATTTGGAATGAACCTTCTAAGAAAATTAATCTTTCCTAAGAAGGATTGAAGGGTTTTAATATTATGAGGCAAAGGAATCTTTTGAATAGCCTCAACTCTTTCAGGGTCAATCTTGATCCCATCCTTTGAAATGATGTGACCAAGCAACTTCCCTTCAGTCACTCCAAAAACAGATTTAGCGGGATTTAAGGATATTCCATAGTCTCTGCACCTATAAAAAATTTGCCTTAGGTGGCTTATATGGGAAATTCCATTTTTAGAAAAAACAGTTAAATCATCTTGATAGATCTCAAGAAATTTCCCAATTAAACCCTTAAAGGCATAGTCCATAGCCCTTTGAAAAGTTGCTCCAGCATTCGTTAATCCAAAAGGCATCCTCAAATATTCAAAAGTACCCCATGGCGTGGTGAATGTTGTCTTATGTCTATCCTCCTTCTTCACCAAGACTTGGTTGTATCCTGAAAATCCATCTAATAAAGACATCATTCTGGATCTTGTTACCTTCTGCAATAATGTTTCCATATTAGGTAAAGGGTAATTATCTTTTTTACAAGCTAAATTAAGATTTCGAAAGTCTACGCATAGCCTGATTGATCCATTCTTCTTCCTCACAATAACCAAGTTTGAACACCATGTGGAATGCCTAGTGTGAGCAATAATACCAGCTTGAAGCATCTTTTGCAATTCCTTTTGCACCAAGGGGGCTAACTTAGGATTGACCTGCCTAAGTTTCTGTCTAAAGGGTTTGGCATTTTCATCCTTAAGAGGGATAGTATGTTCCATAACATCCTTCCTGTAACTTTTCAACTCATCATATGAAAAAGCCAAAACATCTCTATATTCATGAAGTAAGTTTATCAAATTCTTCCTTT
>APFE030043963.1:0-17726 GCA_000404065.3 Pinus taeda | reverse complement strand
AAAAAAAAAAAAAAAAAAAAAAAAAAACCAACACGGACATACAAAAAAAAACAAACCTTACGGCTTGAAGTTAGCTTTACCCAGAAACTAAATATTTTCCTCAATGTTTCTGATTTTCCGAGATCACACTAAGGTGCAACGGAAAAGAGCATACGAATGAGAAAAATCCTTCCTCTCTGTTTCTGATTTTCCCAGATCGCACACAGTCACAGGGCAAAGAGCATACGCAGAAATGAAAGGTATAGATCCAGTAATAAAATAAGAAGCTAAATAAAACGAAATAATAAATATAGAGAAAATAACTAGAAACTGCAAATAAACACTGTATACCTCTAGATCTTAAAAATGACGTAGCTAGGGATACCAGAAACCTTTTCGCATGAAACGAAAGGGTTTCTTCACTGGAACAGATGCTCCTAACACAATAGAGCAGTCCTCTTGGCCCGAAAGTAGTCAGAAACAGTAGATCTAGGAAACGGCAGTCGGATGCAGTTCTACCTGCTTTAGATTTGGATCACCAATGGATGCGGCCCTCAAATAGCTCTGATACCATGTAGGAATTTACAGGGTAAGTTCCTCAGATAGAACACCAAAGGACACTGCCCACAAACAGATCACAGATCAATACACCAGTATTTTTGACGTGGTTAAAACCCTTAAAGAGGGAAATAGTCCACAGCCTGAGCCAACGCGACCACTTCAAGCAATTTATTAATAAAAGAATGAAATTTTACATAAGCTTCTCTCATGAACAATTAACCTTCAAATGACCCTCCATGCTCTTTAAATAGAGATCATGGACCAATCGAGTGTTAAGCCACGGATCAAGTGTCGGTAATACCGAATGAACCGTCGGATCACTACATATCGTGACTGTCGAATTGTAAGTTACAAAAGTACATAGTAAAGAAACACACTTTACCTAACTCTACACTAGACCAAGTTTTACTTAACTATTTCCTATGTGTCAGAATATCCTAACATTTTTCATATTGGTTCAATTAAAAAAAATGTAGTAATTATGAGTACATCTATTGGTTTCATAAATATAGCCATACCAAAGTAGAGTTTGACTAGATTATTGGAACACATTTTCTTTTTCAAAAACACAAGGTTAACAACTAATACACTCAGGGCGAAAAAACTTGACTTTCTATGAATCCATTGATTTTTAAAGAACACACAATCAAACAATTGCTAAGTTGACATACTAAATGTGAATAAAAAAATTCTTAAAAATAAGCAATAGAAAACTAATAAAATTTCTATCAAGTTTTCTTTTCATTGTAAAATGAATTTCTAAACAAAAAATTTACTTTGACATTCTGAAAGTTGAAAAACTTCTAAAAATGATATTTTTCTTTTCTAATTAATCTATATAAACGAGGAGATGGACAGAGCTCTGAAAACCTTTGTGGAAGCTAGGTTTTTCCCTATCCGACCAATCTATGCTTAGATCATGTGGATTTCTTTACTAGTCTCTACGACAATCTGATTAATGACGAATCTTAGTGATTCAGTGATGAAGATAGTGTCTTTTGCAAGAATGGTTGCAAGACAAGGAATCTCTCCTTTGGTTTCATATAGTTCCCTTCTGAAATCCAGGTATGGCCTCTCAGTACTTCAAGAAGGTCCTTCTCTTAATGTTCCTTTGGATGAGGAAGCTTTCAGTTGCGAGAAGTTTTTTGAAGCAAGGTTTGGTTTGTAGGTTTAATGGATTTTGGTTGCAATGGATGGATATGAATAAATGGATCTTTGAGACATGGAAACCTAATTTAACAAATGATCTGAAAATTTATCCGATAGCTCAGGGTTTTTTTGTTGTTTTTTGACAATATTGAGGACAAAAACGCCATTTACGAAGCCGAACTGTAGTTATGGGGTAGTGTCAATCTGTTCATATAACCCTGGTCTCCCACCTTTGATACAGTAATGACATCAATCTCTACAACTCCGGTTTGGATAAGGATTCTATGTAGAAATTTCACCTGTAGAACAAACCCATATATGCAATGTCCTAAAGCATAATACTTGTTCTACTTCTACAAAACATTAAGTGGAAGCATAATCGAAATCATGAGCAACATCAAGTAGAAACACGCATAACTAATCAAGAGAATTAATCACACATAACACAAGATATATCCAGGGGAAGGCACCTGCATAAAACCCCAACCATGTATTATCAATCAAGTGGAAATCCTCTTCACAATACAGAAGGAATTAGCTCTCAAGCTATTCAATTCTCAATGAACTATGAAGATATGAAGATATGTCTCATGAACGAACCAAGCCCTGTCTATATAGGCTTTCCCTATGGTCCTTACGTATTTTTCTTAGGAAATAATAGCAAAATCATATGCTATTAATTCCAACATACCAAAAACAACCAATGGTCCAACTACGTATATCCTTGAGAACACTAGTTCCTCAACCATGCAAAAACTACTTACTAGAAATAGTTAAGCATCTGATAGTACATTGTCCCACATCTGATCTCAACTGGGTCTTTGGAAGAACTGACATGCAAAAGTTATGTATGAGTGAATCCTCAGTTATCTAAAATAATAGTTATCACATGCATGAAAGCATTAACAAACTATATTTTATTATTTTAACAACTTGTTAAAATAATCTAACTGGACTTGATTAGTTAGAGCTAAGTCAATTGATTCTCTCATTATAGAACTGAACCTTATCTCCTTTAATCAAGGGATAAATTCCTAAATCAATGGAGAAAATAATTGCATGATCTCACAAAGGCTTCAAGTTTAATTTTTCATAATTAATTAACTCATGGAGATTAATAAATTAATATTTTAAACTGTTGTTAATACCAAAATTAATTTTACTTCCTATAGATAGACTAGGGATTGCTATAAATAGGAAGGGACCCAGAAATATTATTTTTGGACATGCTATTTTTAGCAAGTCTATTTTTAGCACATTCTAAATTTAGCATTTCTTGTTGCACACTTTTCAACATTCTGAACCTACCCTTGCATATTTGGAATCTCCAATAATTATCTTCTATTGGGAATGATCTTGGAAAATTTTGTTTCTGAAACCTAGATACAACAAATTATTATAAAACTACTTATGCTCGAATTTGTGTGGAGATGGAATTCAATAAGGGCTTTCCCACTAAGATCAATTTGGTAGGCCCGAATTATGTCTAGGTCCAAAATCTGGACTGTGAAAATGTTTCATTCCAATGTAGAGTGTGCTATGAAATGAGGCATGCAATAAAAAACAATCCCAAGCATCAGAGTAACAATGATGGAAAAAATACCGAAGGTTTAATTGTTGGGAAGGAGTTCAGGGCAATCACTATACGATATATAAAGAGAAAGAGTCTGAGGATAAGAAAGAACCAATAGATAAACTAGAAACTGATATTTCCAAAGAAAATGCATGAGAGGCAACAAAATTCAATTAGGAAAAATCAAATGCCACTCAAGAATCTATGGACTTAGGGAAAGTGGAAAAGCAACAAACCCTCGTGGAAAACGAATCCCTTCTAGAAACCACAAGGAATAATGTTGGAAAGGAAACTTCTTGGACATATCTGGTAGATGAGGAAGACTTCAAGACAATCAACATGCACTACCAAAGAATAACCCATCAAAATCTGTAGAAAACATAGGTTGGAATCAAGTTGGGATGAAAGGAAAAAGTATTTCCCCAAGGAAAGCAAGAAGTCGGACTAAATCAAAACAAAAATAGTGAATAATGGAATGCAAATGTGTCTACATATCAAGATTATTTTGGAAAAAATTTAGTTCGAAAGACACTAAATTTTTTGTGTCATGTGGAACTTGATTCAGGGTTTGGATTGAGCCTTTGTCCTAAATTTGAAACCTACAAGGAAGATTAGAATATGTAAAGGTTCTAGATTTGTAATCCATTTTTTTAATAATACAACTCTCTACCCACTTTTTCAAAAAGAAAAACATAATAACTCTGATTAGTTGAATTATGTAAATTAAATGGTCGGTAGATTACTATAGGCATTAATTCATGATAAGTATTAAAACACTTACCCCATAATACATCTCACACTATTCAAATAAAAAGATAAAAAAATATATAAATTATAATTATATATATATATTATCATAAAGTTAAACATGTGTACATTTTAAAAACATTTAATTGTGTTGAGATGTTAAATGTTGTAACTTAATGTCATGTAATATAATGTAATGTGTTTCCCCGGCTGCGGGTGATTAAGGCGTGAGTAAATGAAGGGGCGGCCTCATTAAGGGGCAAGTGGCTGCCCACATCAAACAGATGGCCCGAAGCGTCTCGAGACTGCTTCCTCTATCTGGCCAGGTTTAATGCTGCCATAAATTCTCATGGGAAAACGGTCAAGCAGGGTGCTATAACAGTCGATCTCCTCCGCATGCCGATGCACTGTGTGTGGTTGGCGAATGTTGGAATGGTTAGCGTCTGGCATGTCAAGTCTCTGTGTTTTGTGAGCAGTTTGTTAAGGTCTTGGATGAGGGCGTCATGGTTGCGTCTACCAGGATTTAGACCTCGGCCCTCTGTACAGAAGGCCTTGGTCTTTACCCTGGGTCGCTCAGGCTTCACCGACTGCTCGCATCAGCTGGTCCTGGTCTCTGAGCGTAACTTGGTCTCTGAGCGTAACATTCGGCTTCAGCATATTTGGGTTCTGAGCATTTCGCCCAGCGCTGCTCTGGATTTTCCTCATTTGCATATCAGGGTGGTAAGTCTTGATCCTTTCAATCGTGTTGTTTCAACTGTTAACCACTTACCTTGTAAGCTTCTGCAGTGGCCCACGTCACTGTGTGGCGAAGGGAAAATTCGGTTTCTGGGCAGATTGATGTGCGGTTTGGTTTCAGGATGCCGCGTGAGCGGCTGCGCCTCATTAGTCGACGGGGTGGTTCAAGGGGTGGTGCTAGAGGTCGTGCTTCTTCTCCATGATCCTCAGCCTCACTCGGCTCCCCCTCTGAGGAAATCAATTCACCTGGAGCTCGGCGGGGACGAGGCAGAGGGAGAGGGCAGGGAAGGGCAGCGACGTGCTCGTTCGGTTCTCACCCATCCACTCGCTTCCGGTTTCCATGCACCTTGGACAATGCCACCTACTATGTTACAGTCAGGATCGAGAAATGTGAGCACGCAGCCATGCCAGAAGTCCCAGCGGAGCCACGACCACCCTCACCTGTTCAGAGTTCTCGACTGCAGCCTGCGGAAGCCTCGGGTGCGGTGGCGGGAGCATTGGCGGGAACAAGCGAGCCTGCAAGGAACGATCCCCCCTACACAGATTCAAGTGCCTCTGATCAATATGCATGTCCCGTGGTGGAGGAGCAACCATCCACCTCCATGGATGCGTAAGCCTGTTGTTTGGTTGTTTTGGAGACTGCTCTCACAGCCTCAGAATGTCGGCACGATGGTCACTGTGCGCACTAAAGGTTATGAGTCAGTCATGGTTTTGGGTCGATTCTCGTTGAAGTATGTTGTGTCTGTTATGTCTTCTATGTCTGGTATGTATGGAATCTCCATGTTTGTAAAATTCTCCCTCGCCTCGGCAGGGATTGGGAGCTTTTTGGCATGTAACTAGTTTCATATGGGTTCGGGTCTGGAGTCAGTGGACAGTCTCATCGTTCCACAGTTTCTCAGGTTCATGTCTAGTCACAGTAAGCTCAAACTGTTCAGCGGCAGCCATCTTAGCATGGCGGATGTAATCTTTTTTGTAACTCTTTTTGCATAATATTAGAAGTAGCACAATTTACACAAAAAGATATATATATATATATATATATATATATATATAATATATACTATATATATATATATTATAATGGTATGTGTTTGTAAATAAAAATAAAAAATAAATTTAAATTAAAATATTAATGTGATGTAACATAAGCATTTTAAATCTGTCAAAAATAAAATAAAAGTAAAAGTAACAAAATAAAAATAATCATATAAAAATAAAATTAACTTATGGTATTGACTCATGATATTCATGTGGAATATTGTCTATTTAAAGGGGGGAATTAAACCAGCCTATATTAATCTTAACTCCGATGCGTGAAGATGAATCAAATCTCTTGAGATGCAAACCTCTTTTAGAGTGAGAAGAGAGTTGATAACTCTACGGGCCCGGTAGATCCATATCTAAGAAGGATCCTCTTAATCATAAAGATTCACCCCACTTTATCATGAAAATTCTTAACTTGTAAATAACTTCTGTTACAATACCATGACTTATTAGTGCCACATACCAAATATGACATGTGTTGATATGATGATTTAATTAATTAATTAATACTAGATAAATTAATTGAAAGCACAATTAACTTGAAGATAAATCTTAAGCTTAAATACTATTATGAATATTTCAACATATTCTATGGAAATTAAATCTCTACCATCCACTTAGTAATTAAATTAAAATTAAAAAACTCATTTTACAATAAAAACACTTATCTACCAAACTATACTCTAATGAAAAATATAATATATTGAACGTTACGTTAACGTCACCTAACTATAAGTTCGAGCATAGGTGATTATACCAACCATGAGTTACAAAAGGTATAGGAGACATTTGATCCATATCAATCGGACGGGTGATCACTTGTTCAACAATTATAAACCTACTTCAAGTTTTTAAGTGTGACATTGAACGAACGACTCCACTAAGGGATTAATTTATTTATTTAGCTTCATACTGGGGTGAGTTGGATTAATTTATTTAACCTACTTCAAGTTTTTAAGTGTAACATTGAACGAACGACTCTACTAAGGGATTAATTTATTTAGCTTTATAGGTGAGTTGGAATAATTTATTTAGCTTTACACTGAGGTGAAAATAAAAGAAATTGTTGTATACTTTTTGAGTTCTGATTAGTCTCTTCAACGTGAAGTATCATAAAGGAAAAAGGGTACCAAGCTACCCACTTCTCGATGGTGGGGATTTATTCTTTAACCATTGTATACGTGATAAGGCACACTATGATCTATGAATCTTGAACACATCCACCTTTGATTTCCAATTCATGAGTAATGCAGAATAAAAGAAATAATTATTATAGTTTCAACAATCAATAATGGATATGGAGTGTAGCCCTCTAAAGTATATTTGACGACCTTCTCACTGCAAACTTAGTGCTAGGAAAACAATCTTGTATTCCAATGTGTTGATGAGTTTTTACGATCTTGCTTTCTAGTACTCCATTGAGTTTTTACTATGATCAAATAAATCACCTATATTTTAAGGCGTTTAAATATATATCATTATATACAGAGACACATATAAGCATGCAGATTTTCATAAAATGTTAGGAGATTAATGAAATAATTTTATCAACAATTATAAAAAAACCCAATAGTTTTAGTTTTAGTTTTAGGTTTTTTTTGGAATTTTTTTTTACAATGAATATAATGTACAATAAAAACCTAAGACTATGTCTCCCTAGTATTTATATGAGAGATAAAGGGTTCAATTACAATAAAATGGGACTATGAGAGGTTTTAGACTATATAAAAATATAACAATAGAAATGTAATAACTTAATATCTAACACTTAATAAGTGTTGTAGGGTTAACATGGGGCTTATATAAGTTTTAGCATACCCCTCCCATTCAAACAAGTGTTGTCCTCAACAATTGCTTGTATGTGGGTTTTTTTGCATGAACAACTCATTCTCCCATATCAAATCTTCCATTGGTAGGTACTTTGATTTAATTAGCTACTTAGCAATTGCTTAATTTCTCAGTTGTTAAGTCCTTGTTTCCAAGCCTGTCTCCAGTTCTAGTATTATTTTCCATTCTTCATTAATATCTGCTAGAATAGTTTGGACTCAGATCATGTCACAATTACCTTCTTTAAGAAAGAAACATGGAAGGCTAGATGTACATGTGAAGATAGAAGCAACTCCAATTCGTAATTCATACTTCCAACCCTCTACAACACATTATATGGGCCATAATACCTCAATGCTAATTTGTTATCCTTATTTTCTTTCTTGAGGGAGATCTATTTATATGGTTGTAGTCTCACAAATACCCAATCCCCAACTTCAATTTCTTTTTCACTGTGATGTTGATGTGCTTGTTGTTTCATCCTATTTTGTGTCATAACGAAGTTGCCTTCAATAGTTTGAGAACCTCTTACTGATTTCATATGTGATCCTCTATTACTTGAACATAATATCCATAAAATGCCATAAATGGTGACATTTTTTATGTGGTATAGAAGGATATGTTGTATCACCATTCTACCAAGGGAAACCATTTGACCCATTGTGTCTATTTATCAAATGCAAGGAAACATAGGTATCCTTCTAAACATTTATGCACACTCTCAATTTTTCCATCAAAGTGAGGATGGAAAAATAAGCTTTGAGCCAATTGAGTACCCAAATAAGCAAATAATTTAATCCAAAAATTTCCAATGAAAATTGGATCTATGTCACATACAATAATCTTTGGTATTCCTTGTAGATTTTGGATTGTTTCCATGAATTATTCTACCATTGTACTTCGATTAAAAGGATGTGAAAGAGAGCAAAAATGGTCATACATTTTCATTCAATCTATCACTACCAGAATGACACTCTTTCCTTTCGATTTGGGTAAATATGTAATAAAATCCATTGAAAATTCTTCCCAATGCTCACTTGGTATGACTAATGGTTGAAGGAGCCCTCAGATCTTGATGGTCTCCCCCTTATTTTGTTGGCATACCACAAATTCTACCACAAACTTTTGCACATCTATTTTAAGGCCTTCCCAAAAAAATCTTTCTTATTCCTATGATATGTCTTCAAGAACCCCAAATGTCTTCTTATAGGAGAAGTGTGTAATTTCGAGAGAACTTTATGTTTTAGTTGAGAACTCTTACATAAGTATAAATGATCTTGATATCATAACAAATAATTTTTCCACATAATTTTTTCTACTACATTGTGGTCCTCCTATATTTGTTGAATGATCTTGTGTATCTTCTCATCTTGCTTCCATTCGAATAATAAGTTAAGGAAGGGTAGGATGTGGAGTGGTACTTCTTAGATTAGTTTACGAGTCTCCACAATGGGTTATGTGTGAGGAATCTCCTTAGATGATTCTATCACTTCAGTCATCCATGCACCAAATCAACCCAACTAGCTTTATCAGATAGTCACCTTTTTCTTTTCTGAAAGATACCAAGTTATTATTTCTTTTTATTCACATTCCACATATAAAATCCATGCCTACCATCATATTATATACTTCATAATAATGCTCAGTTACTATGTTAAACCTAATTTGAAATTTAATTACACTCCTAAAGCAAAGTTTATTGTTTTCACATAATGAATATGCAATGGTTGGTTAAATTAATTTAATATCTCTAATGATCCAAAGTGCATAACTTAAAAACCACTCATATTATTATTATCCACTGTTGATTCTATTATTACTTCAGATCACAACAATATAACAACAACCTACATAGTAGCAAGTACCTGCCGCCTAGTTGAAATATAACTAAATTAAAGTAAAAAACTATAAACCTTTGGAAAAATGGAAGCCTATATAAGTGCATGCAGAAACTAGAAACCAAAACTAGAAGAAAAAGAGGTACTCACCACCTAGTTTAAATATAGCTAAATTAAATTAAAAAACAATGAAGATTTGGAAAAGTGGAAGCCTATATCAGTACATACAGAAACCAAAAGCCAAAACTAGAAGAAAAAGAGGTAAAATTGGAAAACAAGAGATTAGAAAAAAAAAGGGGACTATAATTAATTATAAAGAGCCAAAATCTACAACGGTGTCTCATATATTTTTAAAATTAAAAATAAAATTTAGGAACATTGTTTTATAACTTTAAAAATCACCCTTCACAAGTCATGGCCAATAAAAAAGAAATTTTCATTTGATGACCAAAACAAGGCATTAACGAAAATTTCACTATCAAATTCCACCCTTCATGGAGATATTAATTTGACTTATGAAAGGGTCAGCATCTATCCACCACTTGAAGTTTTTACTCATAAAGTTAACGAATTTTACAATCAATTTGAACTCTTTTTTAATGAATGGTTTTGGAACAAGTTATGAAATTTGTAAATTTTAAAGATTTGATAACAAAATTGTTAATTATTTCCTTTTATAATTATACCCCATTTTATGAATTTTCTTTTGAATACAAACATTTTTTTTTTGTAAGCTGAGATGGGACTCTTTCTATTACTTTATAGAAAATAAAACAGTACATAGATCCAGAACAAAATAACTCGCCCGCATGGGGAAACCGAGTATTTAAACCATCTAAAGTTTTTAAGCGCCGACCAAAAATAGAAGGCCCAAAGTCTGAATATCTTGGCAAGATGAACTAAACAGTTCTGATTACTCCTAATCCTACTATTCTGCATAGAGACAATTCCCTTATCTAGAACATGCAGGAGACTATATTTAACAAAATTATGTATTTTCCTATACATATCTTTTCCTCAGACATCTTCAGTTGCAGGTTGCTGGTTTGCTCCTCCGTCTGCTCCCTGATGTTCTCCCTTCAAAAGTTGTTGTAATTCATCCAGTTTCTCCTCTTGTGTTTCTAGAGCAATGTGAATGAACCTCAGCTCCCTACGCATCTCAGGGCCTCCCTGCGCTATTTCCGCCATCTCAGAAGCAATTTGCTCTAGTGCTTTTGCCAATAACCTTTTCATTACCCAATACATGTGGAGCGATTGCTTGAACAGAGACATTCTGCCCCTGGTGTTGCCTAGGTCCTGCAGTAAGAATTCCCAATCCTCCATTTCTTCGTCAGATTGGCCTTGTAAAGACTCCTCCTCCAGGTGCTGTATAATTCTTCTGATCTCTGGGTTTGTATTCTGTTGATAAGCTCTCTCAGCCTGGTGAATTTTTTGTTCTATCAAGCTTCTTGTTCTTTTTGTTGGTGCCGTTTCCTGCTTGGAATTCTCGCCTTTGTCACCTGCATTCCTGCTCTGCCTCCGACCCCTCATACCACCCACGGCTGCCCTGCTTCCCGATCCCTTATCGTTTCTTCTCCTGCCGTATCTTCTTACGCGTTCCTCCGGCGAGGCTGGTTGATCCTCTTTCAGCTGCTGGTTCCTAGCGCCTGTAGAGCTGTCTTGGGCTCTATACTTCCTGTAGGTTTCACAACAGGGATCAGCGTCCTTAGGATCGTCGTCAATCTCAAAAATTTCTGTTGGGAACTCCTCTTTCACAACAGCCTTGCCTTTCCTTTCCCTATTCTTGTCCGCTATGATATTCAGCTCCTCTGCTACCCTAGACTTCATCCTAGTCTCCATGCTAACTCTAGTAATGCCACGGGGTATGCTCTGGTGTCAGTGAAAAACTATCCTGACTCGCTGGTTCTCTACTGTCCTGACCTCTGCGCTCTGAATTGGAAAGAAGCAGAATTGCGGCCTTTCCTCGCCCGTTTGGGTCTTTATAACTTTTCGATCACCATAGTATGCAGCTAAATCAGCAATGCATTGCCGCCAATTATTATCCGGGATGTTGCCTCTCCTGGCCATCATTCCTGGATTAATGTTTACCGCCTGCAGATCTGACAAGCCGCTCCATCCTCCTCTCCGATCACATGCATTAATTATTTCACGGTGGGAGTGACCCTGAGATTTCTTCCATGCATGTTGTCGGTGAACTGCTCGGTGCATTTCCATCAAATCAATCCTCTGTCCAAACTGACCTGCATTCAATAACCGGGATCTCCAGTCCCATTCACCTATCCAACTCATTACTTCTGACATTCTCGCGTGTTGCCTGTTCATGATCCTCATTTATAATCGTTGCCAAGTCTACCCAATCCCTGCTGGCACAAATCGTTTTCCATTGGCTGTCTATCATGTTGTCTCGTCCTTTACAACCCCAGTTTGCCAAAGAGTCAGCCGCCCGGTTCCCATTCCGCCTAACATGGTAAAATAATTTGTAATCAATCCTTCTTAGCAAACCTGCTATGTCTTGGATAATTCCGGCTGTCCTCCAACTGCTTGTAATTCGTTCCCAATCTCTTCCATTGCTAAGTTTCTTCAAAATTTCAATCGCAATCTGAGAGTCACCAACTATTTCCAGGCTTGTATAACCATTTCTGATTGCAATCCTCAGCCACTCGTGGATTTCCCAAAGTTCCGCGTCATTATTCGTCATTCCCCCGCCCCATTCAGCATAAATCCACCTTACCTATTTCTTACTATCGCGAAAAATGCCGCCGAAACCAGCATTGCCTGGATTCCCTTTCGATGCTCCATCGAAATTTAATTTGATGAAGTTATCTTTGGGGTAGATAAAGTTATCTGGGTTTTGGACTCGCTCACTATGCCTGCTACCATGTTTATGATAAACCATCTCATACTTTAAGTTCAAAATGTTCAGGATCATCTCCTCTGTGTGGTTCGCTTTCCAGTCCTCCACGTCCCATTTCTCCACCAAGATTGTTTCCCTCATTAGACTAACCGCTCGTTTCCATATAATTTCCGAGTCTTTGGCTTTGTCCTGGAAGATCCGACGGTTCCTTTCTTTCCAGACCATCCATAGTACGAAGCCTGCAATAAGATCCCAAGCTCTGCTAACAACTTTACATTGGAATTTCTCCTGATTCCATTAGAAAATGATTGCGTTAATGTCTCTGAGACCTATCTCTGATTTACAGAATATCTTTCTTATATCCATCCATACTTTCTTAGTGAACAAGCAGTTAATTAGGAGATGATTACAGTTCTCTTCTGCGTTTTTACAGAGACAACATCTTGAAGGTCCGCTGAATCCTTTTTTTTAATTCTGTCCCAAGTTAGAATCTTGTTCTTAGCTACAAGCCATATGAATAAGGAGACTTTCGGCCATCATTTACTTCCCCATATAGTTTTCCATTCAAGATTCTCCTCATCCGTAGCCTGTGTGTCTGATAAATAGTATGCCTCTTTGACGGTGAAAGAACCTTTCATGGAGTTCCCCCATCTAAGAATGTCCCTTCCCGTGCGAGCTTTAATTTTCCTGGATTCCACCTCTTTCATATATGCTTCTTGTTGCTCTTGGTTTAGATCGCAATCCCATTCAATTGGATCTATCCATTTTCTCTAGATTCCATCCAATTCATTATCTTTCCAATAATCTTTGACACAGTTTCGATTTCCCCCTATTTTTTCCTGTAGCTGTTGGACCGTTTGAATTCTGTTCATTTTTTCCTTCTGCTGCCATTTTTCCTCCCAGAAATTGGCTTCCCCTCCACCTCGAACTTCCCAGAAAATATGGTTTTCAACAATATCTCTGTTCTGTCGAGCTAGATCCCATATTGTTGAACCTTTGGGGGTTTCCCTCTGTCTTAAAATGTCAACTGTTGTGTCTGGCATATTGTATTTGAGTCTCCAAATGGCTTTCCACAGATCGTTACCCTCCCTTAGCCAACGCCACCAGAGGCTACTAACACTTTGTTGAATTTTTCTGGGTCTCGTAAACCCAATCCTCCTTTTTCCTTCCTCTCTGTAAGGTGTTTCCAAGAAACAAGGGCCCATTTTTTCTGATGATTCGCCCCTCCCCAAATGAACTTACTCATGATTTCTCTAATTTTTGAACAGATTCCTAAAGGGGCTGCCATTATCGACAGAGGATATATGGGAATAGCTTGGAGGACTGATTTCACCAGCACTATCCTCCCTGCCATATTCAGAGTTCTAAAAGCCCAGTTCACAACTCTGTTTCTCAATTTGTCCAAGACTCCTTGCCAGTTTTTCAATCTTTTGGATGTGAAGTCCAACAAATTCCCCAAGTATTTCGTAGGCAACTCTCCTCTTTTAAAGCCCAGCAGTCTTATGAGATGAGTTTTAATTTGTTCCATCGTGTTGAATATAAATACACAGGATTTGTCTCTATTAATTTCCAGTTCGGAGGCTTCAGTAAATAGGTCCAAAATCTTCTTCAGCTGTCTCACTTCTTTTACAGTTGGTTCCCCGAATAGCATAATATCATCAACAAATTGCTAATGAGTTAGAGGCAACTCATTACCCCATAGCTTCAAGCCCTTGATTTTGTTCGCTGCCCGTTCTTTTTTAATATATCTACCAAGGCCTTCTGCTGCCAATATAAAAAGAAACGGAGATAATGGGTCTCCCTGTCTAATTCCTCTAGATGCATTAAAATTTTTTGAGGGGGTACCATTAACAAGTATGGAGAATTTCGGGGTTGAAATTAGACTGTGAATCCATTTTACCCATCTCTTACTGAAGCCAAAACTTTCCAGGACTTCTCCCAAGTATTTCCAATTCAGTCTATCATAGGCTTTCGACAGGTCTAGTTTAATCATCATGCCCTTTTGATTTTTCATTTTTAAAGAGTGGATGACCTCTTGGGTTACTACTAGGCCATCAAGGATTTGCCTACCTTCTACAAAACCCATTTGTTCAGTAGATATTAGCTTATCCAACAGGGGTTTCAGTCTTTTAGCAATCAAGGTTGTTATTATCTTGTAAATAACATTACACAATGCTATGGGTCTAAACCCATTAGCATCTTCTAAATTATCATTCTTAGGAATCAAAGCATAGAAGGTGGAGTTAATAGCAGGCCATACCTTCTGGTTCATCCGAGATTCTTCTATCAATTCTAGGATTTCTCTTCCCAGAAAATGCCAGCCCGCTTGAAAGAATTCGATCGTGAAGCCATCTGGACCTGGTGTTGTACCTTTTTTCATGGATTTTACTATTTCTTCTATCTCCTCTAAATTGGCAGCTCTCATCAAAGCATTATTTTGGTCATCAGTAACTAATCGGGGAATGGCAGAGCATATTTCCTTTATTGCTTCCGATCTATCTACTAATGGCTCAACTAGGATATCTTTGTGATGTTCCACCAACACTTGTTCAATCCCTTCTTGCTCCACTACTCTCTCGCCATTCTGGTCTTTGATGGACAATATCCTGTTTCTTTGTCTGTGTTGAATCATTGCCTGATGGAAAAATTTTGTGTTTCTTTCCCCTTCCCTTAACCATTTTATTCTTGACTTCTGCCTCCACAACACTTCTTCTTGCTTCCGCCTTTCCTCGAGTTTTCCAAGAATTATTCCTTCCTCTCTAATGCTTTCCTCTGTCCTACCTTCTGTAATTATCTTCTGTTGCAGAGATTCCATTTCTCCTTCTAGTTTTTGTTTTTCCTCCAAAATGTTACCAAACTCCTCATTGTTCCATTTCTTGATTCTCCCTTTCAATTCTTTAAGTTTCAGTTAGAATGTATGCATCTTTCCTTTACCCTGAACTGAACTCTGCGTCCACCATTCTTCCATCTTCTTTATGAATCCCGGGTCCCTTAACCAAAAGGTTTCAAATCTGAAGGGTCTCCTTCCACAATTCCTTTTAATATCCACCTCTAGTCTGATAGGCCAATGGTCAGAACCAAGACATGGCATGATCTTTGCTTCAACGAAAACATCCTTGTTCATAACAAGCTCTGATACTAGGAAGCGATCAAGTCTCGAAGCTATCTGATTCTTACCCCCCCTCCTATTGTTCCAGGTACAGATTCCGTTGATTGTTTGAATGTCTACAAGTCTTAACTCATCAATCATGTCATTGAACATTCCCATGTATTGATCTGCTTTTCTTATCCCTCCCTTTTTCTCCTCTAGGGATCGGATTAGGTTAAAATCGCCTCCTATAACCCATGCAGGCTCTGGATAGATTCTACGAATTGCTTTCATTTTTTGCATGAAGCTTTCTTTCTCCCCTGGGGTATGTGGGCTATAAACCCCTGAAATGACTACCTTTTCTTTCGTTCCTGCTATTCTACCAATGCCTGTAAGGATTCTGGTCATACTGGTCCAACCTTCTACGATTATGTCGTTTGGGTTCCATAAAATAGCAATTCCTCCCACAGATCCAATAGCATCTTGCCCCATAACTTCGTATTGGAGCTTATTTTTATTAATTATTTCTTCCAACTGCTGCACTGAAACTTTCGTTTCCTGAAGAATCATAATACTCGGTTTTTCATTTTTCAATTTCTCTTTCATATATCTCTGTTTTCCTTTGCTATTGAATCCTCTAATATTCCAGCTGATGGTAATCATTTAAAAATTTTGATAGGAGGGGAAGAATACCTCTGACAGAGGTATCACTTTACCTGAATTTATCAGCGTTTCTCCCACGGTCTGAATGGCTTCACTCAGTGTTTTCCGTCCTCTTTTCCTGTTGTTTTTTCCAGAAGCGTCCATTCCCATCTGATCATTCTCCTGTTCGCTTGCTATGATTAACTATTTATCCGTGTTCTCCCCCTTTTTTCCTTATACTTTTGAAATGCTTCTTTGTACAATTGTTTCTGTTTCTCTGGTATGAATTTGTTATCCAGGTTTTTCCATTCCTGAATTAACTGTTTCATGATTTTTTCCTCCTCCACCTCATTTTCCTTCTGGTTCTCCACTTCCATCTGGGAATGATCTGTTACTATTTCTGACTCTCCCACAACCCTTTCTTCAGCTGCTTTCCCCGTACTTGTTTCTTTTCCCTTTGTTTCTGTAACTACTTCCATTGGCGTATTTCCAAGCTCTTCATCATCCCCCAGGTTCACTTCATAATCCTCGTTTTCGTCTTGGAGGACATGGAACTTGTTTTGACTCGCTGTATTAAGGGGCTTATCGTGAGTCTGAGTTATGGGGCCCTCTTTGGCCTGTTTCTTCTTGAAACTTGTTGAAAATCCCTATCTGCCTTTCCCATTTCTCCTGATTCTCTTTGATGTGCTTCTTGGTTTTTATCAAACCCTTCCTCCTTATTCAGCGGACATTGTCTGTATAGATGGCCGTATTCATGGCACTTACGGCATCTGAACGGAATATGTTCATAGTCTATTGGCTATTTCCAGATATCATCATGATATTCCAGTTCAATAGATTCTGGAAGAGGCTCAGATATATTCATATATACATAGAGCCTTGCATATGAATTATATTTGCCGCGCTTTGTTGCCTCTGCTATTTTAACAAAGCCCCCGATTGTATTTCCAATACCCTCTAGGATTTCAAGGTCCCAAAATTCCTCTGGTAATCCAAACAATCTAACCCAGATTGGGGCGGCCAACATTCTTTCATTTTTAGGGTTACATCTTTCCTCCCAGTGTTTCATAAACAGACCCGCATTATTCATAAAATATGGCCCCTCCTCAAAAACCATTTCTTTGTCCTCCAGATTTGCGAAGATGGCTGTAAAAAACCCTTTTTCTCCCAGTTTCAGATCTATATGTCCTTTTGGTCTCCATCTTTGGTGGATCCACCTGTTCAATTCTTTCTCAGTTGGCCAATACCCTACAAACTTACAAATCAGTGCATGGTCCTTCATGTAACAGGTATATTCCTCAAGTTTGTTGCAGGGAATGACATATCTGGGATGTTTTTGTGCCCTCGGAAGACATTTCCCGCCCATCCTCTTTTGCCATAGGTTACCCATCACTGGTGCATTATTCTCCTTCAGATTACGTTGCGTTCTGGTTGTACTGGTTTCCCCCGCGACAACATTTTTGTAGGAGGGGATCTCTCCCCTCCCCTGCTGATTTTCCATTTCCTCCTCAGGTCTAATGCCTTTAATATTAACCTTATTTCTCTGCTGAAAACTTATTAGAAAAACTGTTTATTCTTCAAGATTACCTCTGTCAGACTGCCTACCTTGCTGCTCGCCGACTGCTGCCCCGCGATTTCTGCCTACAGCGCTCAGGCCCGACATTCCCGCTCCATTAGGGTTTCAGCTCC